>JAJPUD010002579.1:180558-252328 GCA_023553655.1 Myrmecobius fasciatus
TATAGTCTGTTTATTTTCAGCAGGACCCTGAGAAATAAGTGATATTATAATCATCCCCATTTTTAGAGATGAGGAAACTGAGGCAGATAATAGAGTGACTTGCCATAAGTCACAGTATCTGCAGTCATATTTGAATACATATTCCTATTTCAAGATCTAGTATTCTCTTCATATGTACCTTCTTCCCCATTAGAATGTGAGTTCCTTGAGACTTGTGCAGACTTTTCTGCTTGTATGGTCTGTGCTTTGGACATAGTAAGTACTTAGTAAATGCTTTATTTGTTGATTTTTCTTTCATGTGAAGTCTGAAGAAGGGGAGATCATTTCATAGGGGGGGATAGTGGCATAGGGGATTTAAAGGTTTTTAGAAGGTGGCAAAGGGTAGAATGGAGAGCAGGCCTTTGGATCAGGTTATAACTTCTTGAAGAGGATAGGAAAATGAGCAAAAGGCCAGGAGATAATCAACAAAAATGAGGAGAGATTATCATGACTACATGGACCTTCTCTAGCTCATCATGGGTTATGATCTTGCTAGTTACCAATCTTTTCAGGGAAAGAACAGTACTGTTTCTTATAACAATAACAACAATATCTTCCAAGTATCATGATGGAAAAAAATTTAGAGCATTCTAGGAAGATTCTAACTAAGCCTGAATACTTACACATCTCCTTCCTATATCCTTGGCTATGAATCACTCAGGTTCATTGCACTGGGAATAATGGCTGTGAATAATTAATTTAATATCAATTGATTGAGGTTAGGCTAGTTTTGGATATTGCTCCTTTATAAATGGCCAGTCCTTGGTATTATATTTACCAGCTCAGGCTTGCCTCATTCCCTCCCTTCTCTTATTCTCACTCCTCATCCTGGTCTACCTACTTAAGAGATTTTTCTGCAGGGACTTAAGAAGCCATTGGCAAGAAAAATGGTCCACTTGGTAGGATTTTAATTTTAATTTTAATTTTATTATTTATTTATTTTAATTTTAACTTTTTTCTCCAAAAATGTTACTATTTAATATAATTTTTGTCTCACCCTCTTATTTTCATCAGATATCACTTTTCACATTTCTTTTTCTCTCCTCAAAAAGATTATCAGAGAAACAAAATAACCACATCATTGGCAAAGAGAAATCTTCTAGAAATGTGTTTCTTGGGCAGGTTTTCTAATTCTAGCAGATTTGGTTTAAGGTAAGTCAAATGTTAGCAAATATTTTCTCTGGGGCAAATTCCCAGGGAAAACTAAACAAGTTTATTGGAAGGTTGGAAAAAAGTCTCTCCATCACTTCAACTTAAAAAAAAAAAAAAGACATTCAAACAGGGGTCTTACTGAAGCATGTGAGATCTTTAACCAAACGGGTAATATCAATACATGTTGCTACTTTTGATAGGGCCTGGGTGACAGGAGTAGGGGCAGAAATGGAAGTTCAAAAAACAAATTCAGAAGAGACAGATGGAAGAGCTTTGTCACTCAAAGAATAATAAATGTTTGCAATGGCCTACTGGGCAAGGCTGTTGAGGCAGAGACTGTGGGTTCGTTCAAGAAGCAATTAGATGCTATCCTGGGGGAAACACTGTATTACAAGAGACATGCATCAATGTGGTGAATGGCTTTTCTCATTCCAAACGAATATTCCCTATGTTCTTTTCTCAAGTGTATCCTCTTAAGGGTCTGTAACCCCAGTGGATGATAGGAATCCTGAAATTAGGCCCAGCAGTGTTCCCTACGAAACTGGGCCAGGAGAAATAATGCTATTTGGGCAGAATTGTCATGCACCACACCTTCCTGTAAGAGGATTTTTAATATAATTGTTCAAGTCCTGATAAACAGAGAGAAAATCAACAGACTAATCTTGATGGAATATTCCACCTGTCTCTCATCTCAATTCAGCACAGCAAAACTGTATTAAGGGTTTACTAGTACAATAGTTTTTTAACTGGTCTCCCTGTCTCCAGCTGATTCCCCACTCCAACCCATTCTTTGCTCAGCTGCCAAGGTGATTTTTCTAAATTGGAGGTCTGACCAGGCCATCTCCCTGCTCTGTGAGCACCACTGGCTCCCTATTACCTCCTTTATCAAATAAGCTTCTCTGTTTTACAATTAAAGTTCCTCATAATGTGACCCATTCTTACCTTTCAAATGAGTTAATGTATAATGAATTGCTAATCTTAAAACCCTGCATAAATGCTAATCATTAACATCCTCATCATTAGGACTGTTAACATCATCATCATCATCATTAGTTCATAATCATCATCATTATTAGTATTATATCATAACCACCACCGCCACCAAAATCATCATCATCATTACTACTTTTCCATTCTTCTTACACTTTAGATAATTGTACTAAACTACTTACAATTTTTTGAATATGAAACTCCACTTTATATCTCTGTACCTTTACTGTGACTATTAATTACCACATGCCTAGAATGCTCCAGCACCTCACTTCTGTCTTAGTGTACCTAATTTTCTTCAAAAACTCAGTTTAAATCCACCTTCTGGGGAAAGGAATAGGAGAAAGGAAGCATTTCCCAGTCCCCCAGCTGCTAATACCTTCTTTTCTCAGATTGCCTTTTACCTACTATGTGTATACATAATTATATGCATATGTATATACATAATTACTTACCTGTTAATCTTCCCCTTTAGAATGTGTACTCCTAGAATATAGGGACCATTTTTGCCTTTTTTAAAAAAATCTTAGTCTTTCATAGCCTGGCACATAGTAAGTGTTTAATAAATGCATGTTCAGTTTACTGCCTACTAAAGATAAAGTATTACATTAGGAAATGAGGACATACAAAGATAAAAATGGAACAGTCTCTGTCTTTAAGTATCTTACAATCTACATTCCAATAGTCTTTAATCAGGAGCATGCCCTTCTCCCCAAATCTACATTTCAAATTCCTTTGACTCATGTTCTTTTTCTTTGTTTCAGTTTCCATTAAAGTGGCAGCTCTTCTTCTTGCCAAAGTCCAAACTTCCATTTGCACTCTTGTTCCCATTCCTCTATCCTTTCTCATTTTTTATGGCAGCTTGCCATATTGAAATTTGTCTGTCTGTCTGTTTCTCCCCTCCTCTCCTTAAATTTCTCACAACTTACTGACTCATTTGAGCTGTTTTCAAACTTACAAGTCTACTCTTTCCTTAAAAAAAAAAACCAAAACAATATTTTCATCTAACCCTCATCTCCCCTCAAGCTATTATCTCATCTCTCTCATTCCTTTTATAGCCACATCCTACAAACTGCTATCTCTACTTGTTAATCCCATTCTTTTCCCCCTCACTCACTTCTCAAATCTTTGCAATATGATTTCTTGACTTCATTACTCAACTGAAACTACTTTCCAGGATTAACAGTGGTCTATTATTTAAAAATCTAATATCCTTTTTTCAGTCTTTACCCTGTTCAACCTCTCTCAGAAACATTTGTCACTGCTGGTCTCTCCCTCCTCATGATTATTGTCTTCTCCCTGGATTTTCAATGGCAACTGTTCTCTCTTAATTATATTCCTTCCCCATTCCTCCTTCTCAATCTCAAATCTTTTGCTGGATTTTCATCCATATCCTTATGTTTGGATGTACCACATGGATCTGTTCTGAGTGCTTCTTGTCATAGTGACTTTAATTATTTTTATTTTCTTTAATTATGATTTCCATAATGGGTCACTTCTAGATCTATATATGTCACTTTCATCTTTTTCCTGCACTCAAGTTCCACATCACCAACTATTTATTGTACATTTCAGATTAGATGTACCACTGACATCTTAACCTCAATGCATTCAAGATAGAATTCATTATTTTCCCCTAAATACTCTCTCTTTTAACTTCTGTTTTTCTATTAAGAGCTCAATCTTCTGATATCCAGTCTGGCAACCTCAGAATCATCCTCAACTTATTTCCTTTCTCACCCTTCCCCCATTTCAATCAGTTGTCAAGGTCTTATCAATTCTATCTCCACAATATTTCTCAAATTTCCTTATTTATCATCTCCAGAGTTTGGGATTACACACTTGACCAGAAGATCATGTTTTGTCACTGTACTCTAAGGATCACGGGACTTTCCTTCTGATTTGCAGCTAGCATCTCATATTAGAACATGAGCTATTTGAGAGCAGGGACTTTATCTGCTTTTCTATTTGTATTCTCCATGATTAGACCAGTGCTTTGTACCTAATAAATGTTTAATGAATACTTTTTCATTCATTTATTCATTCATCCAAAAATAATCAATCAGTCAACAAGCATTTATTGATCACTTACTTTGTACCAAACACTAAGCTAAATGCTAGAGATACAAATAAAAGGCAAAAACAATTCTTGTCTTCTAGAATCATATTCTAATAGGGAAGAAAACATAAATAACCACATACACACCAGATATATGCATAGTAGATGGAAAGTGATCTGAGAAGAGAAGGCATTATCAGCTGGGGGACTGGAAAAGGCCAAAAGATAGAAGAATTGCCCTAGGACTCATCACCTGCTTCTTGGATAGTCCCAAAACATGTGCAATGCATAAGACCAGTAGACCTCTTCTTTCTTCATTTGTTATACTCGATCTTTATAATTTTGTTACATTGCTTTTTGATTTTTTTGGTGTATAGTTTTGTTTTGTTTTCCATTTACATTGTTGTAGTTATAGTGTATATCATTTTCTTGTTGCTGCTTACATAATTCTGCATTAATTTATACACATCTTTCCATTGTTCTTTGTATTCATCACATACATCATTGTTTCATTACATTTGTATATCACAATACCACAAGTTTAGTCATTCTCCAACTGATGAGTATTTACCTTGTTTCAAAATCTTTGATCTCACAAAAGATGCTGCTACAAATTATATGGAGACTTTCTTCTAATTGATGACTTTCTTGAAGTATAAACCCAACAATGGAGCCTCTAGTTGAAGGGGTATGGACATTTCATTACCTTCTTTAATTCCAAATTGCTTTCCAAAATGGTTGTATCATTTTACAGTTTCACAAAGAATGTCTCAGTATGTCCATACTTTTACAACCCCTCCAACCCCTCCAACACTGACAATTATCATGAATGATACCTAATAGGCATGCTTAGAAAATCATTAGTCATTAAGGAAAAGTCAAAAATATAACCTTGAAGTAATGGAGTCCATAATTGAGTGGGAATGAAAAATTGGGAACTTATTGGACAACTTACTATTTATGAACAAAATCTTTTTTCTTCATCAGCTCTTAAGAATTCTTAATAGAATTTAAGCAACTGAAAAGATGAGAGTGTTTCAGAAGGCAAGAGTTAAGTAAGACTAAAAGCAGATTTCACTGGTTAAAAAGAATATGTTCCCAGAAAGATTGTAGATCTTTGGAAGAAAGCTTTATAAATTACAGCAACTTCAATTTAACTTAGAGATTTAGATATAAGCCTTCAAAGGGAGAGAGACTACAGACTAAACAACCTCAAACTCTTTTCCATCTCTATGATTGTTTTTTTGATTGATCAGTTTGGGTGGAAAGCATTTCTAACTGGGGATCCAAGGGATCATGCTAATTTTTTTAAACTTTTCAGGATACATGCTTTGAAAATACAATTCTACTTTTCTGACATAAAGACAAACACTGTACCATATTCTAGGGAATACAAAGAAAAAACAACAGACAGTCCCTGCTCTTAAGAAGCTCACAGTCTAATGGAGGAGACAACTTGTAAACAACCATTTACTTACAAGTTATATACACTTTTCTCACTAATCACTTGTGTTACCTTCCCTTTCTGAATCACAGGCTGTCTCATACTTGTAAAATGAAAAGGTTATATTTCATGACTTATAAAGTCTTTTCTGTTTGAATATTCTAGTATTCCAGGATCATCATCTTGGACCCAAAGTCAGAATGTCATAAAAAATGGCATCAATGAAGAATTTGAGAATAGCATTTTTATTGGTCTTTTTCCAATTAGGATTTAGAACTATCACATTATAATGGGGCCTATTCCACTGTTCATAGTAGGTATATGGTATTTGTTCTTATTCAGGGAAAGAGGAGGATGCAGAAAAAAGGGTGACAAAATGAGGTAGTCTATAGAAATCCAATAATTGTCTGGCAAAAGTGTAAGACTTGTCTTCAAGAACTCCATCACACCATCTTATCTTTATTTCTATTAGGATGCACAAAGAGTCCTGGGGACAAGTTATTCTATTACTATTTTTTATGCTTAATATTTGGAGAACTATTACACAGGTGGACACAATGATTATTTGTAAAGTCATCTTTTGTAAGCTAGGCAGAATCATGCTGGTACAAATACAGAAGTAGATAGGATATCATGATGATATAGTCTCCATTTTATTCCCATGTGGTTTTATTTTCTTCTGTTAGATGTCTATATTTTGAGAGCTTTTCATCCTAAGTAGTCTGGAAGTGATAGATTCAGTATGGCCAATCTATCAAAAATATCATTTTAAAATGTTTTATGTGTCATTGTAAAATATCCAAGCCATCATGTATTTTGTCTGTGATGATGCACCAGTTTCAGTACAGTTTGCTATACTTCTTTTTTTTTCAAGGAGGATTTGGGTATTATGTTTGCAGTAAGAAGATTTTTTTAACTGTTTATTTGTGAAGAATAATGAGTTTCCAGTCTATATTTTTACTACATAATTTGTCCTTCTAGGTTTTTGCAGCACATAGAGATACATTGCATGGCTTCTATCATTTCTTTATGATATCTCATCAATCAATAAGTTCAGGTTCCTTAGAGACGACTTTTCTGTTATTTCTAAAAGTGATGACCGGAATTTATATCCCTTTCATAAATCTCTATGTTCCTATACATAAACCCACATGCTTCACTCATTTTTTGTTGCTTTTTAAGTCAACAAATATTATAGACTTTATTCTTGCAGATATCATTCATAGAGGACTTTTGGGTTGCACTCTTAGACATCAGCTGTTTTATAGGCTTCATCTGAAGGTAAATTAATATTCATTACATTCAATCTATTTGCGTATATCCATTGCCAGCAGTTATTATTTCTGTGAAGGCAGAAACAATTCTTAAAGTTTTTAGCCTGTTTGTCATATGATCTGCTAACATCTTTCAATCCTTTTCCTATTTCTGGACAAGAAAGTATCAAATTTCCCATACTTATGTTTTTATTTAATTATTTTCTTGATAAGTAGTTCATTTGCTATTTCATTCCATTAAGACTGTTATTGTGAAGGTGCTAATTTGCCAAATGTGTTCTTTCTTTTGTACTTTGATTTCAGGATGCCAGTAAGTCTCTTGACATGAAACGACTCAACTTTGTCAATGATAACTTTCTGCTAAATGTACTTACTTAGAGAAGACCAAAGTATTTGTTAATATGAATTTCATCCATTTCTTCTGACATCCAAATTCAAACTCAAAGCCTTCAATCTCTATTTTTTCTTTAGAACATATTAATAATTTGACACTCACTCCAAATGACATATTGATATCATTGGTGAACATTTCTGTGAGACAGAACTGCTCAGTGTGCTTTTCATGGAGCCATTTAACTTGATGTCATCCATATATGTAAGGTGATTTTCATGATGTATTGATGTGATTCCCTTTTTTAATAGGATACCATGCTAAATTCTGCTCAAAAGAGATGATAATCTGTTTAGGACTAGGCAGAATTATAAAGGTGTCAGTCTCCCTGAAAAATACCACGTTTTATATCATTTGTTCTTAACACTATGATGTTAGCAACATGTTTTAAATTCAAAACAGCTTTCATGTACTTTCTATACTTTCATGTACTTACTATATAGTATTTAAGTCTACTTAACATATAATAATATAATCAATAGCATATAAATGAGCCATGAGTGCAGAACTAAGTCAGAAGTTTTGTGGTAATCAATAAAAATAATATAAACATTATGCTACTTGTGGGCAGTTGTTAAATAATTGTAAAGTCAATCATGAGTTTCCCTTTATACCCCTAGGCCTTTTGGCACACTCTTTTTGCTCCCCTTCCAACTTCTTGTTTTCCTATAAATGTTTAAACATTTTTAGGTCATATCAGATGTGAGTGCTTTGTATAAAGTTTATGAACATGTAATCGACCTAGCTTAGAGGGGGTCATTAATAATCTCATCTTTTGATAATAGATTGTGAGCTCCTTGAGAGCAGGAACTATGTTTTGTCTTTTTTTTTTTTTTTTGTATCCTCAATGCTTATCACAGTGCCTGACACATGTAAGCACTTAATAAATGTTTATTGATTGATTTATTAATGAATATATACGAGATGTCTTTCTGTTTAGAAAGGTGAAACTAGACTTTCATTTGAGTAATTCATGTGCCACTATGAAGCATGTGAACCAAGAATTATGAATCTTATCTATGGCTCTTTTCCAGTTTTGCAGGAAAGCTAGTGTTTTAATCATTCTTCTTGACACAATCATTTTTTCATTCCTGATGTTAATGCACAAACATTCTGCTTTTGTTTGATACAAGTTATGTTTTTGCTGTAATGTACTTCTTACAACTGAATAGACTAGTGATTACCAAACTTTCTTTGTATGAACATGGTTATCAGTAAAGAGTTTTTGAGAATGAATCCCCAATAAGAATATAACTACTTTTATTGATAAATTATATAATGTAATACTAAACTATGAATTATATATTATATCCTTTTACAAAAATAGATTTTTTTTAAAAAATGAGCTAAAGATGAAATAATATTTTCTCTTTGAGTCAATAGAGAGTCATTAGATTTTATTAAATAGGGAAATGACATGATAAGATCCTCACCTTAAAAGAAATATTAATTTAGCAGATGGATTGGATTGGAGAACAGATTGGAGACTGAAAGAGACTTGAGACAAGATCACTTAGAAAGCTATTGCAGTAGACTAAGTGAAAGGTATTAAGTACCTCAACAAGGGTAGTAGTAACAAAAAATGTGCAACTGATTAGATATGAGAGGTGAGAGAGTTATTAAGTATAAGTTCACTTTATGTAAACTCAATGAAAGCATCCTTGGCACAAATACAATAGCAGAATAGAGATGATAGTTATGTCAGAATATTTCTAAACAATTTTGATTTCTTCTGATAGGCATTTATGTTTTAAAAGCATTTTGTTTCAAGTAACTTAGCAATTCTGAGGCTTTGCCATGAAAACATTAATTTAAAATTTTGTTTTTAAGATTTTATGGATGCCTCAATTTGGGTGATTGTGCACAAATACCCCAGTACACTTTATTTATTTATTGTTTGAGTCTTCAAATTCTATATAGCATTCCTTTGTTGTCCATTTTTTTTACTGTTGCTCCATGAGGTGCTGTCTTGTTACAAAAATATTTCCATAGTTTTTTTTCACCTATTTATAAAGTTCTATGGGAATAGTTATCAAGTCCTTATGTTCTTTTTTTTTTGGTGTGTAAGTATTCGACTCTACAGTTTTCTTAAGATTATAGGTGCTGTATTTCACTAATAGTGCACCAAATTTGTGTGTGTGTGTGTGAGTGTGTGTGTGTGTGTGTGTGTGTGTGAGAGAGAGAGAGAGAGAGAGAGAGAGAGAGAGAGAGAGAGGATTTTTTAGTACATTTTATAGTTCTAAAAGCACACATTAAGATGAGCATTGAAAAGTGAAGCAAACAGAACCAGGAGAACATTTACGCAGTAACGGCAATATTGTATAATGATCAACTGAATGACTTAGCTATGACAATTCTGAAGGACTTTTGATGAAAAGTGCTATCAGTCTCCAGAGAAAGAAATAATAAAGTCTGAATGCAGATGGAAGCATGCTTTTGTGGCTTTCTTTTTTTTTTTTTTTTCCTTTTTTTTTTGTCTTTATTTTCTTTTGTGATAAGGCTAATGTAAAAATTTATTTTGCATGACAATACATTGTATAATTTATATGAAGTTGCTTGTTTGCCTTCTCAAGGAGAAGGGTAGAAAGAGAGGAAGATAATTTGGAACTTAATTTTTTTTTAAATGCTAAAAATTTTACCTGGAATTGAGAAAAAGTAAAATAAGAGTAGAGCTTTAAAATAAAAAAGATTAGTATCAAATAGGCATTCATTACTTTAAGAGTATTTTCTCATTAAACTTTGATGATGATAGTAGCGATTATAATTTTGCCATAACTGCCTCATTATAACTGTAGAGAAGGACCTCATGTATAAACAGGGCTGTCATTGTATGACTTAGAGGGAGGTAGAATACTCATTTCTAGCTTCTTCTCCCCCATTCTTCTCCTAGGGAGACTTTAGTCTCTCAGACAGGAGGGGAAGCAGGAAGTTGAAGTCTGAGCTACTATTCTGCTTTCCTAGGAGAGAGGAGGTACTAGACTAGAATTCCATCTATCTGTTCCCTTAAATTTTAGTTTAGGGGATATGAGCAGATTCATGCTAACTTCTGATTGCTGTGTCAATAGAATTGGGAGGAGTGAGATCCCCAAGGTGTATATCCAAGGTTTGGCTCCTTTCTTATCAAATACCAGTTCCATAATTTACCCCAAAGTGAATAGCAAAGAAAACCATTTATTCAAATTATAGCAAGCAAAAATCAAAGAAGGTATACATGGACAGGTATGTACCCAAATAATATAGAGTGAAGGAGCTCTCCCACTGGGAGTAAGAGAACTCCACTCAACAAAGAGGGAGAAAGACAGAAAGACAGATACAGACACACACACACACACACACACACACACACATACACACACAAAGAGAGACAGAGAGAGAGATAGAAAGATAAAGACAGAGACAGAGAGACACAGGCAGAAAGAAAGAGAGACAGACCCACAGAGAGAGAAACAGACAGAGAGAGTGACAGAGATGTAGAGAGCACTAGTTCCAGATCTCATTCTAGGGGGAGTTCCTTGAAATCTCTAAAGTAGATTGTGGATAAGGACATTATGGAAATTATTTGATCCTCTCATGTTTTCCCAGTCTTTTCCTTTTAGCAACTAAAGTGATTTTGACCTCCTCAATCTTCCATCTAGAAACCAGAAGGCAGAAGTATCCAAAGAGAGTCTTTAACTTGAGATTTGAAGAGTCTCAAAGAAGACTGGACAAGAACTAAAGTTCTTTGCCTTCCCCAACTCCTTCCCACCTCCCACCCTGAGACAAGGTATCCTCCACCAATAAGGAGAGAGTACCATAGCAATGGGCTTTGGGACAAGAGTTACATAATAATAGCTGAGGAGCAAACTGACTTAGTTGGGGAGGATTTGTGCAATGAATGACTAGAAGTCTCTGTCTTTCAGGATAGGATAGATTTGAAAAAGTCCCTCCAAATATCATGGCTTTTCCTGTGTTTCTTCAAATAATGTAGCCTTGGCTACCAGAAGTAAGTTCCATCACTCAGCTGAATCTCCCACTCAGCCCACTCTGCCAAGAGGCATGTTACTCAGCTACATTTTGCTCACAAAAATAAATATTTTAAGTCAGAACAGATGCGGTCGTCCTGGCCTTATGCCCTGTTGCTTTCAACATGGTACCAACCCCCTATGGCTTCTAGAGTTGAGAGAGCACAGAAAGAGGCCCCCTGAGGGAATGGGGTCATCCTTTCTGAGGCCTTGGCTGTGGAGGACTAGGGCCAGAGAGTTGCAAAAAAATCCTGGAAGAGGTGAAGGTGGGAGAAGGGAAGGGGTAAGAGGCACAAAGCTCTAGAGAAACAAAGCTTCATAACAGGAATCCTCCTGGGAAATCTTCTGCAGCTACTGCTGGGGGAGGGTAAGGAAGGGAAGAGGATTTATGTGAGACCCTCCCCTAACACTGCCAGGGTAGGCAGAATGAGGAGGTATTAGAAAAAAACAAAAGAAAGGTTTAATAATCAATAAGCTTTATCAAGTACTTATAATTGCTAAGATAAAAATAATAGTTCACACATATAAAGAATTCCACCTTAAAGATCATTGCATGTTTATCTCTCAGATGGTTTTCATTATTATTCCCACTCAACAGATAAGGAACTGAGGTTCAGGACAACAATCTAAAAGTTCTATTGTGATCATCGTTTTACAGATTAAAATGCTAGACATCAGAGAGGTTAAAGCAGCTTTTTCGGGATACACCAGCTATCTATCCACAGTGACACATAGTATTTGATAAAGCTTGTTGATTGAATGTTTGATTGGTACACAACACTTAATAAATACAAGAGAACAAGATAACTGGGAACCTAGAAAATCTCACTAGCAAGTGGCTTCTGAACTGGGCTTTCAGGGAAGCTAAGGATCTCACAAAGGCAGGGGTAAGGAAAGAGTATATTCCACACATTGGGGACCACCTTGGTCCTTCAAGGTCTCACAGGCTTTTCAACCTGCCTGAGGAAAAGATCAGGGCACTGGAGGGGGCACTGGTATGGAAGGAAATAAAGACCATATTGAAGTTGGGACTAGAAGGTAGTAGGAGGGAAGAGGAAAGAGGGAATCCTTATTTTATGGAAGACCTTTCCTCAAAGGTCACCTCCTTCAGTCCAGGAAGCATCATTCTAAGGTATTGTTCCTCATTATCAGAGCTAACTATGTTCTAGCCAAGGCTAGGCTTATTCCTAAATTTATGTCCCTGTGTGTGACCACTACAATGTACGTTTTGTCTTTCTTCCCCAGAAAACTTAATCTGGTGACACAGATGACCTGGCTTGGACTCTCCCTTTCATGTCTATTCCCTACTCCAACTGGAACCCGCTGGCAGATTTTTCTCAAACTCTAAAATGAGGGGCAAACCTTCTCTTCTTTTTCTTTTTCTTCTCCAGTACCTATAATCTTGATTTGACTCACACAAAAGTGACACAGTGGGAAATCCACTCAAGAAGACTTTGACAATGAACAATGGAAACTTACCTCCACAGAAGCTGGCGTGCAGCGTTTATAGTCGGGAAAATAGATTCAAGTTTAAAGATGCCGTGTATGTTAACCGATTAGTCTTGGTTTTATGTATCTGGTCAAAGAGCTGCTGTGGAATCACACCTATGAGGGAGAAGGGGGGGAAGGCGAGAGAAAGAGGGCAGGGGAGAGGAGGGAGAAAAAACCCCAAGCACTTTGACCAAAGATGTATCGGTGATAATCATCTCAAAGAACTGAAGGATTTGGAAATAACAACAATAATAAAGGGGGGGGGAGGGAAGAGTTGAGAGAAGATTGTTCAGGGATTGCTGTGTGTGTCAGCTTTGTGCAATCACAATGGCCCCAGAGCAGGGCATTTGTGACAGTCATTTGAGAAAGCTGAACAGACTCCCACAAAAAAAAGAACTTTGCTCATTCAGACTGGAGGCTTTTCTTCTTGGATAATGCCCGAATAGGCTCCCCTAGGATCAACCAGGGGCCTATGGGAGTCCTGGGCTAAGGATGGAGGGGGAACTAAAAGAACTATCTCCTTTAGCCCGACTCTTCCTGACAGTCCAGGCCTGTTGGGTCCTAAGGAAGTTTCATACCTGAATGGAACCTAAACCTTGACCCCTTACACCTCCCATTCTTCAATAGGGATCTAACTCAGTAGGAAGGAGTTATAATATACGATGCTCCTACTGGTCTAAATATAGGGGATCGGTTCCCTGTGTTTCTTCCCTGTCAGCTTCTTTTTCTTCAAGCCATAAAGTAGAAAACTCTGCCTTTCCAGGGGGTTCTGGAAGGATTTGCTCGTCCACTTTGGTCCATTCTTTAATAAAGTTTCTCTCCCTGTCCCTATCTCCTTAAGTTTCCAAATAGATTGAAGAGAATTTGATTGTAAACAAACCAGATAAAGGTAAAAAAAAGAAAAAAAAAAAAAGAAAAGAAAAGAAACAGTCTTGAAATGGCTACTCACAGAGTGACCCAGGACAAGGAGAAATTTATGTTAAGACATATAGGAAAGCCTATATGTAGTCATCCAGCACTAAGAAAGAGCACTCGAAAGGAAAATTATTCACCAGGCAACTACTGTTGTCTTCAGTCAACCAATCATTAATTGTCTCCTATGTGCCAGGGACAGTGCTAAGTACTAGAGACACAAAAAGAGGCAAGAGACAGTACCTGTTCTCCAGGGGTATATAACACATGAAGGAAACAACATGCAAACAAATAAATACAAAGCAAGCCATGTACAGAATTGTGTGGTTAGTACTGAGTCTGACTCTTCATGATCCTGTTTGGGATTTTCTTGACAAAGGTACTGACATGGCTTTCTATTTCCTTCTCCAGTTCATTTTACAGAAGAGGAAAATAAGACAAAACGGGTTAAATGATTTGCACAGGGTCACATAGCTAATAAATATCTGAAGTCAAATTTGAACTCAGGTCCTTCAGACTCCAGGCCAGATGCTCTATCCACTGTGTACCTAACTGATCCTACCTGGCACATAGTAGGCACTTTATATATGCTTATTTTAATCTATTTAATCTATTTCTCTTCTCCCAACACATATTGGGCTGTTACGAGCTCTATCTGGGACTCAGTTTACCCATATGTAAAATGAGATGAATGGAGGGAAATATTACAAAAGGGAGGACTCTTTGGAAATAAAAGTTGTGAAAGTATAAGATGACAATGTTATTGACTCTGAAAGACTGATCCCCAGAGTCTGAGGCAAACGCACATGTGCACTATAAGACATATTGAAATAATGTTGCTAAGCCATTATAGACTATCAATGCCATTTAACTAATCTTTTTAAAATTTCAACTATTTAATTTTTAATTTATGGAATAAAACAAGCATCTCCATATCATAGTATAATAAAAAAGATGATTGTACATAAAACTACAAATCTATTATATATAACTTGTTATTCCTTTTAATATATAATATAGTATCACGTAAATTTCTCTTTTTCTTCTCCCTTTTCCTCCTCCTCCCACCCCAGAAATGGCTTCTACTAGACATAAATATGTGTGTGTACACACACACACACACACACATATATATATATACATATATATATAATGCAAGTATGTATAAACATATAGATATGTAAAATCATTCTATACATCTATTTACAATTCTTTCTCTGGATACAGATGGTATCTTCCTTCAGATGCCCTTTACAGATAATTTGGGTGTTTATCATAGTCAAAATTATTTAATCGCTGAAAGTTGTTCTTTAAACAATATTGTTGTTCCTATATACAGCATTTTCTTGGTTCTGCTCATTTCACTCTTCATTATTTCATGCAAGTCTATCCGTGATTTTCTAAGATTATTGAGCTCATCATTTTTAATTGCACAGTAGTATTTCATCACAATCATACATCATAACTTGTTCAGCCATTCCCCAATTGACAAGTATCCGTACAATTTCCAGACCTTTGTCTACGAACTATCTTTTTGGCAAGTGACTTGAGATGTAAGTCGAATGGATAATGAAGCTAAGAGCAAGTTCATCCTGAAGATCCAGTAAAGCCAACTCTCCTTAGCATCAATTCACTTGCCATCTCATTCATGCAATTTTCCATAAAACTCCCTGCACCTTATAGCATCATTTCTAATTGGTTCCTGTCAAACCAATTCACAACAGTAGTTGGCTATGCCCTTATTGAGGTAATATAAGATAAACTCCTTGAAAACATAGGGATGGTGATGATTGGACCTGTACCTGAGATTTCATTGGTATAAAGATCTCCAAGGAGGGGAAATTGAATTTATCATTTCAATAATGTCTTAAAGAGTTATCTGAAAAGTTTTGCAAACGTGAATATTGAAAATTATCTTTTCATGTATTTGGAAAAATAAAATACTATTTATAAAAAGTTGTCTGGACTACAGAGAGATTTAAAATGATTTGTCTATAGTCAAATAGCTAAGTTTTATCAGAGGCATAACTTGAACCCAGTTCTATCTATCCTGAAGTAATTCCTATGACATGAGAGGGACTGTTTCATTTTTCTCCCTGAACCTTGCTCCTGACTATAATATAGTCCCTAGCACATCATAAGTACATAATAAATACTTTATTGATTGAGTCCCCAAAAAAAAGTTTGCAGGGAAAAAGGAATTGGCCCTGGGTCAAAGAGTAGAATAAACAAAGTTTGCTTTTGTTGCCCTCTCACCTTTCCTGGATGAACTCCTCTCTGTGTATTCTATCTAGGGGAGAAACCTGTCCCTCACCCATGTTTAACCCTTCCTTGCTGAAGCCAGTAGAATGTTGTGCTCAGGGAGGGGTGGAAGTTATAGATGGTCTGGTAGGAGCAAAAATATATCAATGTGAAACCATGGGTCAAAAAGAGATCAAATCAAATAATTAGAGATTATTAAATGTACATCACTGGGTTGTCTTGTATAAGTATCGTTTTTTTTTTTTTTATCAAACTCCCTCTTTTTAAAATTTCTGATGATGATTGTTTCTATGACATTAGAATTGTATCATTGAATGAAACATGTCTTTCTACTCTTGGCAGAGTCAAGGGTCTACTTGAGTTGAATAGTGTATGCATTGTTAGAAGTAATCATTGCCTTGGGTATTCTTGCTTACCCATTTTTATTTTTTATAGGGGAAAGTTTAATTTTAGAAGTGGCAGTGTTTCCACTGTAAAAACAAAACTCATCAAAATAAAACTCACTTTAAAAAAAATTTGAATTTCATTCTTAAGATCATTTTTTTTTTGCCTCTTGGCTTACTTCTATAGAATATAAATCCATGGAACAATGACTATTTTTTTGCCTAAAACATAAACCTATGACACATCAGATTATAACTAGGGTCCCTCTCCTTTTGTATCATGAATTCTAAGATAGAATGGCCACTTCTTTCTGTGGTTCCTTCCACTTCTCTATTAGCAGCAAATTCATCCTTATTGGTTAGAAGCTAGTTCAGAGGAAGAGTTCTTGTCACTTTCTCCACCTTTTAAAGAATGACATTATCATTAAGGCCAGTCATGAGTTTATCAGCTGCTCTGTTCCTGGTAAAAAGGAAACTCCAGTGAATGTACAGATAGATGAAGTAACTCTTTTTATTATTGTATCATGTCTCTGTTTTGTAAAGTTTACTTAATTTCTTATCTCATTCCTCCTCTTTAAATCCTGTCAGCCATATACTCCCATGGCAATATTGTTTCTGCTCTTCCTTCATTGATCCTCAAGCATCTATAAATAAGACCCTTCCCAAATCTATTAGTCTGTGATTCCTTAACTCTAAACTAGTTAGTCAAACTAGAGATAACTAATGGAAGCCAAAACAAGGCAATTTTTAGCTCAACCAATAAAAGATCTTCCTAACAGAATTATCTTGAATTGGAATGGGTGCCCTGCCCATCACTCCAGTTGTTCAAATAGACTCTGGATGACCATTTTTGGACATGTGGTAGGTGGGATTTATGCCTCATGTTCCATAGGCTCTTTCCAACTAAGAGATTCTATTATTTGAGGTCTATGAATGAATGAAAGTATTCATTTAGAAGACAATTTGGGCTTGTGAAAGATTCTATAAAGTTAGTACTTCTTGGCTATATTCATTTGCTAGCTCTGTAGCAATACAATTAACTGTTTTAAAAATACATGTCTTATATGTTCAAATAGGCAATAAGCTCATTAAAAGCATAAACCACATCTTCAATTCAACAACTTGGCATTTGCTCTGTTCTCTCTTTTTCTTGTATGAATTTAACACCTACTTCAGGGCTTGTGGTTGTCGGGGTGGGAAGAGAACAGTAAGTGCTTAGTAGACATTGGTTGAGCTGAATTGCCATCACCCCCCACCCTTCCTGTAAGAATACAGGAACACCAAAGACTGGGGTCTCCAGATACTGTGCCAGGGACTCAGAATTCTTGGGATATTTTCCAGGAAGCTCTGTGGAGGTGACTCCCTGCTAAAGGCAGTGTGGCCAGCATCCCATACATTTCCTAAATAGTGCCAGCCTACTGTCAGCACTTTCAGATCCTGATCAAGATACCCACCCTCATTTGCAGTTTAACAGGCAACATAATCAACAGTGTCCCTAAAAGTCTATTAAACAGCAAAGGCAAGAATCTGGTGCTATGTGCCACAAAAAGAAAAATACTTGAAATTCCTGTTAGGAAATAATGCAGAATTTGACAGGAGGAAACTAAACAATTTCAGCTTCCCAGAGGCACTGATAGGGAATTAAAAGCTAACACCTTTCCTCAAATGTACCATCAACACTTTTATTCGGGACAGACACGGGAGACAGACATCCAATGTGATTAAGTCCATTTTCTTTTAGGTCATTCTCTGCCTTAGTCAGAAAGTGTGGCTTCTAACTCAAACTACTTGATAATAAAGAAGGTCACTGGGCGGGAGATAGCCACAGGGATGCTTTGAGGGTATCCCATAATGTTGGCTCTTGAAAGTTGGCTTAAAAGAATGGTCTCTGAGATTTAGACAGCATGAAGATTCTGGGGCTTATTGTAGGGAGATAATTCAGAATGGGAGTCTGCCTTTAACTGAAATGTCGAGGGTATAGGTGTCCATGCTTCCTTCAGTATTACCCCCCTCCACCTCCAAAGCCCTGTCTTTGCCCCTTCTCCTGAAAAAGCCCTTCACTGCAAAACATGAACTTTGGATTGGGGCACATGTAAAGGAAGATATATGAGAATTAAAGAAACTAGAAACCTTGATTACCTCATTCCTTTGTTCAGAGAACACAATCTGGTTTGAGAAAATGGATCAAGCTGTGAAGGTTGCACTATCTCTTTGCTCTCCTGGCTTAAGGGGATGGATGCATACACAAATTGAAAGCCCTGCTTTGTGTGCTTGCAAGTTGTATCATGGATTGTGATCTCATTGGCTCCTCCTGGATTTTCCTGGGGAATTTTGAAAAAAAGTCAATTCCATAACGTGCCCAACTCTCTACGTCAACCAACACATCAGTCTTCCAAACTAGACTGACCCATGAGCAAGAGCTACTACAAACCATGTTCTTGTTTTCTGAGGAACGTGAACTTAAATTTAAAAAATAATAGGAGTGCCTATATTTGTTCATTAAAATAAGAGGGAGAGGCTTGGAACAAGGTAATTACACCTGAGTAGTGACAAATCACTTGGAAAACACAAATATGTTTTCAGAGACGTTCCACTGCTAACGATGCCAAAGTGTTTTCCTTTCAAACACAAGCAAGAGAATCCAGGGGATGAAACAAACTTCACTTATTTTAGTTTCTACTCAATTACCTGTTAATGGAAAAAATCTGGCACCAGCAATAATGAGGCAGGAATGAGATCACTGTTCTTGAGGCCTGGCTTGTCAGAGGAGCCTGTAACAAGAAGTGTATTTATCTGCCTTTCTATAACCCTTTTCAAACACTCTGTCAGGGAGCCCACACTGAATAGCCAGAGAGGAGGAACTTGGAACCTGCTCCAGGCCTCTGAGGCCCTCTGGGAAAAGGAAAATTATTGTTGGCAAGCCTGCCTGGCTCCAGAAATTGATCCAGTGCCCCCCACTTGTCCATGCAGCAGCAGACAGAGCTAAGAATTTTGTTATAATTAAATAACAGAGTGCTGATTGGTTGCTGGAGGTGGTCTTGAAACCGGTGTTTAAGGCAGAGGAGAACAACGGTTACTATTCATAGGAGAAGCCCAGAGTCTTAAAAATCCATCTGTTTCATTCCCAAATTTAGGCCAAAAAAATGCTCACTTGCTGTCTTTAAAAATACCACCTGCTTTGAGATATTGTATAATGTGCCATTATGTAAGGTAAAGGGAGGGAAGACAGGACAGAAGAGGAGATTAAAGGTAGAATGGGTGCCTAAGGAAAACAACCAAGAGTGTTTGAAAGGGAAGAGAGAAATACTGTCTGTCTGCTTCCAATACTTTTGCCCCTCCAATCTGAGATGCCTGACAGACACCATAGAAGTCAAGAGAATGTTGCTTGGATGAATCTCTCAAGTGGCCTAGTGAGACAATTCCTTTTGACTGGTCTGTCTTTCCCTTTGCCACTGGGGAATAGGGATTTCTCCAAAAGCCATACCATAGCCTCTGGCATTTATGTCTATGTAGTTCCATAGTTCCTATCTAGGGATACGTCTTTTTTTGTGCCTGAATAGGCTGCTGCTGACCCAGACCACCAGTATTCTCTCCAGCAATTCTTCACAGATCTACTTCATCCAGACCCACTTTATGAGTCAAATTTTGGGTCCCACTGTGTTCAAATAATCAGATTCCATCTCACCTCCCAATCTCTAGTGGAACAGCCCTATTCAAAGAAGAGAACAATTCCCACAGACTCTTTTTGCTATGACTTTCCTAAGTCTTAGAGAAAGTTTGTTTGGATGAGAGAATGGTGATAGAAAAGTTTCCTCAGCCAACTTTTGGGATTTTCCTTTTATAATTAAGGTCATTATAAACATAAGCTAAGACTCATTGGCTTGCATCACATTTGATATCTGTGCAAATATTTCAAACATCTGAAAATCAGTGTAAGTTAACAGTTCCCTTCTTTGACTTTGATACGGCAAAAAAGAGCCATATATATATATACATATATATATGTGTATATATATATGTACATATATATATATATACACATACTTTCCCATACTCTGATGCTCCTAATAAACTCTACTCTAAGAAGTCCCCCAAAAGCACTGATAATCTAATATTCTAGATTTCCAAGTACAAGGGTAACCTTGGCCAAGAAAGATTAAACAGCAAAGGCAAGAATCTGGTGCTATGTGCCACAAAAAGAAAAATACTTGAAATTCCTGTTAGGAAATAATGCAGAATTTGACAGGAGGAAACTAAACAATTTCAGCTTCCCAGAGGCACTGATAGGGAATTAAAAGCTAACACCTTTCCTCAAATGTACCATCAACACTTTTATTCGGGACAGACACGGGAGACAGACATCCAATGTGATTAAGTCCTTCAAAGTCCTTCCAACATGAAATATTATTTCTTATAATTCCCAACTTGGAAGAGATCTCAAGGGTTACCTAGTCCAAACCATATCTGAACAAGAATTCCTTCTATAACATACCTAATCCATATAGGGTCATCCAGCTCTTGCTTGAAAAACTCCAACAAGGGAGAATTCACTACCTCCCAAGCCAGCCCTTTCCACTTTTGGATGGCTTTAGTAGTCAAAAGAGATTTTTTTTTTTTACTACAGAGAGCTAAAGTCTATTGATTTGCAATATCTATCCACACCTAGGCTTCTACTTGTACAGTTGAATATAAGTTTAATCTATATTCTAGGTAAAAGACTTCCCAATACTGAATAGAACTATCAAATCCACTTCTCCCCATCCCGATTCTTCTCTTTTCCAGGCCAAATATCTCCAATTTATTCCATCCATAATTTTGTGAGAGAATCTTGAGGTTTCTTCCCTTCTCAGTTGCCCTTCAGAAACTTGCTCCCTAATCTATCGACACAGTACTCAAAGATATGGTTTGACTAGGGCATAGCACATAGGCATTATCAACCTCCCTAGGCTGAGACCTTCTAAATATTGCCTAAGCTCACATTAACTTTTTGGGCTGCTTCTTACTCTTATTGATTCCTATTGAACTTCCAATTGACTAAATGTCACAAACAAACCTTTTTCAGAGCAACCACTATCTAACTTTGTCTATATCACTTTGTATTGGTGAAGGTAACTTGCTAATCTTCGGTGTAAATTTTTCTCCTTTTTTTAAAGGAGGAGCATCCAGATGGATGATTCCATTCCATTGCTTAAAAGAAGGAATGCCCAACTCTGTCTTACCAATACAGGTTCCATACCTGCACTGAAACTTATAATCATACACTAATACATTGTTGGTGGAGTTGTGAACAAATCCAACCATTCTGGAGAGAAATTTGGAGCTATGCTCAAAAAGTTATCAATCTGTGCATACAGCACAGTTTTTGACCCAGCAGTGTTTCTATTGGGTTTATATCCCAAAGAGATCTTAGAGGAGGGAAAGGGACCCACATGTGCAAGAATGTTTGTGGCAGCCCTTTCTGTAGTGGCTAGAAACTGGAAACTGAATGGATGCCCATCAATTGGAGAATGGCTGAATAAATTATGGTATATGAATGTTATGGAATATTATTGTTCTGTAAGAAACGGCCATCAGGACAATTTCAAAGAAGCCTGGAGAGACTTGCATGAAGTGAGGCTAAATGAAATGAGGAGAACAGATCATTGTACACAGCAACAACAATATTACATGATGATCAATTCTGATGAATGTAATTCTTCAACAGTGAGATGATTAAGGCCAGTTCCAATGATCTTGTGATGAAGAGAGCCATCTATAACCAGAGAGAAGACTGTGGGAACTGAATGTGTTTCACAACATAACATTATCACTCTTCTTGTTATTGTTTGCTTGCATTTTGTTTTCTCACTCATTTTCTTTCCTTTTTGATCTGATTTTTCTTGTGCAGCAAGAGAATTGTATAAATGTTTACACACATACACAAAAAGAAACTTATAGTCCTAGACAATGACTTGGGGCCCTGAGAAATAAAGTGATTTGGCCAGGGTCCCAGAACCAATAGGTGTGAGATGATATCAGATCTCTTATGGAAGGCCAGCTCTATCCATCACATCACCCTATCTTTCAATTCTTTACATTTTTTACATCACTAATTTCATCTCATTAGATTTGGTCCAATGCTCCAGCCTGTCATGATCTTTTGGAATCCTGACTCTTTCACCTAGTGTGTTGGTTGTCCCTCCCACCATAATGTCACCTGCAAATATGACAAACATACCATCTACTCCTTCATCCAAGTAATAATAGAAATTATAAACACTCCAAGGCTAAGCACAGATTCCTGGGTCACTATACCAGAAATATGCTTCCAAATTTACATTGAATTATTAATGACTACTCTCAAATTCTTCAAGTCCAAATCTCTTCCTCTGGTCTACAAGAATAACTTAATAGCTTTGTTATTCTGTCCCTGAATGTCCCCAGTGTTTGGAATAACTCTATGGTTCTTCATCAGAGTACTAATAGCAACAATGATAATATTTCACATTTATATAGCATTTTAGAATTGGAAAAATACTTATATCTACTATGTTACTTATCCTTAATAACCTTGTGAAATAGATTGTATGATTATCTCTATTTCACAAATGAGAAAATGGAGAAGGGATTTAAAGGAATTTGCCCAAGGCAAGTACCTCAAATATCTGAAGCAACATTTGAATTCAAGTCTTTCTGATTCCAAATATAATATTCTCTGTGCTGTGACACATGGGTAGCTGGTAGCTAAGGAGGAGTGAAGGTAGGGAGTAGAATATAGACAAATATTTCTCCCAATATGATACTCTGTCCTAAACTGAAAATAATCTAGGACAAGTTCCACAAGTGGCTAGGTGGTAATTCATCTGATTAGAAATTATAAGTCAGAACGGGTCTGCAGGAGGTTACTGTAGGCCAAAGCATGTAGATTCAGAATCTGACATTTATACATTTCTTGTCATAGAGCAATGTGGCATATATATTATCACCAATAACAAAACTCGAACTGTTTTAAAGAAAACATTACTTATTTTCAAAATTGTTTCATAGAAATTGTTTCTATACTCATATTCAGTTTGAATTCTTTTTTCTTACTTTATAATATAACAAAATGGACAATACTCTAAAGGTTTTATTCTACTTAAAGTCAGAAAAGGACAAATAAAACTTCACCCTTTAATAACACAAAATATGAGACAAACAAAATATGAGACAAAACTGAGACAACTGAGTTTACATTTTAAGTATTTCAAACTCCATTCACTAAGTTAAAAAATGAGATTTAAGAAAGTTGATAGAAGAGAAATATTTTTTTCCACCCACTTCTTAGCAAAAGGTAGTAAGTTTATAGATATGGAATGAAGCAGTCTTTGTCAAGAATGATCAAGATGTCCATTTGTTTTGCTTGATTCTACTTTTTTGTTATTAAGTACTACCAGGGAGTGGAAAGAATCACTGGGAAAAGGCAGCCTAAAGAAAGCACTTCTGTTAAAAAGAAAAGGAGAGAGAAAAAGGAGAAAGAGAAGAAAAGCAGAGATAGCAAGAAAGATTAAAAGGGGAAGAGAGTGAAGGAGAGAAAAATGTTTTGTGATTTTCAGAAATATTGACCATGTAGGATCTCATTTTAACTTTCCATAAACTCAGTAGAGAAAGAACTACAGATCAACTCCTCCCTGTCCCTAAAGAGCCCAGCCTTTCCCAACAATCTATTCTTCAACTTGTACATGATGCAGGATTTAAAATAAGCATGACAATGCTTCACTTGGACACTCTTGACCAAGTTCTGGAAAAATTCAAATATTATCAGAGGACAAAAGGGAAAAAAAATAGTAATGCCTCTGGATGATGTGAAACAGGAATGGAAAAGGGGTAAGGAGAATAAGTTGTTCAGAAAAGTATCAGAACTACATACTACATACACATATATGCATACACACATGCACATGTATATGTGCATGGATGGATAAGTGCTTTTCTTAAAGTCAGAAGGCTTTATATTCCCATTCCAGTTCTGACATTCACTGAGTGACTTTAATAGCTCTGAGTCAGTTTCTTATATTAAAAAAAAAATGAGGGGGGGTTTATAGGAAGGGCAGATAATGTCACATATATTACCTAAATAAAGCTTCTGTGAGGATCTGAAATGTGAGATAAAGGCTATATCATCAGTAAGTTCACCAGTTCCCTGCAAAACCCAGTACTCTCTGGGAGTGCACTTTTCTTCTCCTGTTGTTCAATCATTTTCAATTGTGCCCAACTCTTTGTGACTCCATTGGGGTTTTCTTGCCGAAGATATTGAAGTGGTTTGCCATTTCTTTCTCCAACTCATTTTACAGATCAGAAATTGAGGTAAACAGGGTTAAGTGACTTGCCCAGAATCACACAACTAGTAAATATCTGAGGGCAGATTTAAACTCAGGAAGATGAATCTTCCTGACTCCAAGCCTGGCACCTCGACTACTGCTTTATGTAGCTGTCCTTTCTTTTTCTAGTAGTAACATGCTAATTACATTCTCAAGGTGATTGGTATACATACATAAACACAGATATATATATATATATATACATATGTGTGTATGTGTGCATATCATTTACATTTTATTGAGTCCCCCCAAGAGACAGGGCAAGGAATTATTATTCCCATTATATATATGAGAAAACAGAGGTGATGCAGATCAACAAAGAGTTGAAAAGACAGTATACTTAAAACCAAGTCTCCTGATTTCAAATTCAAGGGATTTTCAATCACTCCATGATGGCCAAGATAACTGGAAAGTATCAGTAATCTTGGCAAAAGTCTGAACTCCACTATAGAGTGCATTATTCAGGTGAATGGGTTCAATATAGTGTTATTTATCTCAATGTTTCCATGAGAAACTATGATCCCATTTTACAGGTGAGAAAATGAAGCCCCAGAAAACTTTGGGGGGCTTCTTATAACTGGTCTCACCCACTTCTATTTGCTGAAGAACAAGTTTTCTCTGAGAAGATACAAATCGGGGCAAAGATACATGTCAGCTTTATAATTATATGACTCTAAATGGATGAGTAAAGCAGAAAGGAGAGAAGAAAAAGGAAAGAGAACAAAGAGCCTATTTCAGGCCTCCATCATTTCTGTAGCTGTGAAGGGTGGGACATTAGGTAGATGGAGAAATAGCATTAAAGAAAATAAAATTTGAAAAGAGGGTGATCTTAAACAGATGCCAATAAAAACATAGAGACCACCATGTTAGATATGATCTCAGCTGCCTTTGCCTTTTAAATTCATACCCTATGACTTCTACCACCATCTCCAAATTATTAATTTTTGAAGGAAGCATTTTGATTCCCAATTCTGCTAGAGTTACCATAATGCCAATGGCAAGGCCACTGGACAGATAGTGAGAAAATCTGGTTGTCACAAAAGACACAAAAAGTATCTTGGGCAACTTACTCCATCCTAACCAAATCTGTTTCCTCATTTTTTAAATGACAGTTCTAGACTAGAAGATCTCTAAAGTTTCATCAACTGCCTGAAATATTCTTTTTCTTCCCCTCTCCCTTTTCTACCTTGTTCATACATTCAAAAATCATATAATTTTAAAGCTGATCCTAAACTTATTTGTGCTTAATTGGACCTATTCAAAGAAAATTTGTTCATCAGTGTCTCATACCTTTTTATAGCTATATCCAGTATAGACCTATTTAAGATCTGAACTGATATCTAGACAAAAATAACTTCCAGAATTTGGATCACATTAGTGATCATCCTGGCAAACTTCCTCAATTTATAGATGAGCATATTGAGGCCCAATGAGTGGCCAAGGTTGTGAATCACAGAATTCAGTGCTGTACCTCTATGGAACCTCTCCCACTTGGGTTTTCAGAAGCCTCTCTCTCTGACTGCCAAAATGATCCAGTATCTTTGCAGAAAGTTTCATTTTTCTATTGTAGTCAAGATCTTGGAAATTCCAGGGCACTGGTAATCCCTTTCCTAAAATGTTATATTCTATCCTGTGTGACACTGGAAGACCAGGGCTTGAGAATGAGACAGAGCAGTCTCCACTGGACTCAGTGTGCTTACAATGGCTGACAATGTGCTTACAAAATGCCAGGGTTTTTAAAATAAAAATAATATATTCTGCTTACATTTTCAGACTTAATGGGAGGAAGATGGAAGGGAAGATCTCAACCATTGCCGCAGAGAGTAGCTGCTCACAAAAGAAATTCAGAGAGGGATTCCAGATGTGTATCTTTGATAAAAGTTAAAAACTTGATCCTGGATATCTGTGATTTCTTATTCTTACTTTGAGATTTCTTTCCCAGAAGTGTCATGAAATTCTTCCTTAAAAAACAAATAAACCAAGAAACTAATTTTAAAAATGGGGAAAAAAAGTTTACAAATACATTATTTTCTTTTCTGAGCAGGGGCATGACAAAATAAAATATTGCATTTCAAGTGCCTAAGTAATGGGAATTTTTTGTGTGTATGTGCATTATTTTATATACATCAGGTAAATCTAAATTCCCTCTTTGGAAATTCCTTTCTTCACCTGCAAAATGATCTTCAGCTCCAACTCTTAGATTTTCCCAACTTGGAAAGGGTTATAGAACAATGAATCTTCCTCTCTCTCTCCGCCCCCCCCCCCCAAGGCTCCATGTTGAGAGACAGGGAAGAAACAGTTATAATTTCTTGGCTTCTTTCTACATCCTTTGTTTTTGAACAAAAGGTGTTCTTAACTTTAATAAGTTCCACATTATTGGCATAAAAATTCCCCTCAAAATAATCATGGAAAATCCTTAAGTCTGCTTTTTGCAAACCATTAGCATGGGCAAGTCCAAGAGTATAGTCAACATGAGGAACTGCTCCCTCCCAGCTGGGAAGTAAGAAAGTGGCTATATGTCAATGTGACAGAAACAATCAGGAGATAAGCTGTCTTCCTGGGGTGCACATTCAGGATATGACAAGAGACTCTCCAGGGACTTGTAGAATCTGAGCACTGCAACCCACTGTGGGTAATGTCTAAGAGAACAAATGATACTGTCAGAAGGAACCTGAAAAGAAATCTCAAAAGATTATGAAGACCTGGGCACATTCACAGGTGGTGTTTCCATCACTGCTATTCACTAAAGGTCCAAACCTTACAAAAGAAATTCAGAGATGAAAAGTGAAAAGCTGGCAAAGAAGAAGATGACAGAAAATTGATTGGGTTTTGGTTTGGAGGAGCAAAGAGGACCAAGGATAAAACACATTTAATGAAAGCAGGGAAGAATTTATTTGCCAATTTATTTTAGAGAAGTTGAAAAAAGAAAGTAGAGGAAAAATAATTAAAGCAGCTAAAAACTATATATCACAGAGCAGAAAGTATGGCATAGGAATGAAAATAGATGTCACTAATAAGGAGGATACATGGGAAAGAAGGGGGAAATGATATCTATAGGCTCAGATGCTCCTGTTCATGAAATATAAGTACTAAAGAAATGGAAATGGAGATGAATATAGAGAGGCAAATATGACTTAATATATGTATCACCAAGATTTAAAAGGATCTACCTCCTGTCTAGAACAAGGAAATGGAAGGGTGCACCTTATTGAAGGAATGAATATATTAAGTGGTAGAAAGTGAGTAATAGAAAGAATTGTGACTTTTGGCCAAGATGTCTTCCTAAATGGGAGGCAGTTAGTCCAGTAAAAAGTTCATAATAGACCAAATAACGATCGAGAAATCCATTGAGAAACTACAATGACATATTCCTCCCCAGAACTGCATAAGACATCAGCCAGCAGTACAGAAAAGAGCCACTCCCTGCTACATTCCAAAAAAGAAAATTCCAGAGCCTCCAGTATGACCAGAAATAGGATGTGTAGAACCTAAATGGCTTTGTGTCCAGAGACAGCTTTCCTGAGAATGCAGGGAGGGTTGATCAGAAAGTCTACCGTAGGGATCCTGGCATGCCTCCATGCCCCAGAAACATGATGGCAAAAATCTAGGGAATCTATGTCAAAGAAGTTAAGGCATCTAGGTGATCCAGTGGATATTGTACCAAACTTGAGTCAGCAAGGTTCATCTTCATGAGTTCACATCTGGCCTCAGATAATTACCAGCTGTGTGACTCTGGATAAGGTACTTAACCATGTTCTCCTCAGTTTCTCATCTGTAAAAAAATGAGCTTGAAAAGAAACTGGCAAGCCCCTCCTGTATCTTTGCCAAGAAAACCATCAATGGGATCATGAAAAGTCAAACACAAGTGTAATGACTGAACAATGACAGCATGTGAAAGGACTCCAGTAAGAAAAAGTACCAAGATCATAGACCTGACAACTTCTCAAAAAACCAAAGGATATCTTAGAATGCAATATTAAAAGCTTACAATCATGAATAATTTATCCTTCAAGGCTAAGTATAATCTGACAAGTAAAACAAATAGATCTTTAATGAAATAGAAGACTTTCAAAATTTTCTGATAGAAACCTATAAAGAAAAATTTGAGAAAATGGAAAAATATGTATAATGTTATGGTGCTAATATTCTAATAGGGATAGAAATCCTTATAGTATCCCTTCAGAACCTCAATGTCTTCAGAGAGTACTGAGACTAGGAATCAAGGTATAGCAGGTACAGTGGCTAGAAGGCTGGTATAATCAGGAAAATCTGAGTTCAAGTCCAGAATCAGATAGTTCCTAGCAGTGTAATCTTGAGTCATTTACTTGTCTCAATTTCCTCATCTGTTAAAAAAAAAAAAAAAAGATAATAGTATTTACCCTGCAGGGTTGTTGTACAGATTAGATGAGATAATAATTGTAGAGCTCTTAACATAGTATCTGGCACTGTTACATAGTAAATGCTATTTAAATGTTAGCTATTATTAAAAAAAAAAACACACATCCTACAAGTGGATTGGTTATATTCTGAAGTTTTTAAGAGAAGAAAAAGGAGGGATAGTTAAAGGAGAAATAGACTATGGTGGAAAGAGGAAGAAGGGAGTGTAACTTGCTATTTGTCATAACTGGGTGCATGAGAAAGAATGAAGTCTCTTATCTGAAAAAAAGGATTGACTACACACATATACACACACACACACAATTTGGTTTAGAAATATTTTAAACTCAACAAGAAAACAAGAGGGATTGGTGGCAGTGGACAAGGGAAAGAGAAGGGAAGGAGAGGGGAAGAAAAGAGAGGAACTTAATCTAAGTGGGGTAACAGATTGTGGTATATGAATATAATGGAATAATATTGTGCCATAAGTAGAGACAAAAAAGATGATCTCTCCCAAAAAATCCAAGGTAGCATGAAATGACAAAATGGAGTGAGCAAAATCAGGAAAACAATTTATACAAAGACAATATTGTCAAGAAACCAGCTATGAAAGATGTTAGAAACTTAATAATGTGACCAGCCACCTCACTAGAGGACTGTGATGAAATGTTGTTTGTGTTCTGTTGATATTTAAATTCAGAATGAATTTTTTTAAAAAGGTATTTCTTTACCTCAGTAGAACTTGACACTCTGTAGGAGAAGACATGGTGGAGAATATTTGAAAGAGGATCAAAGGAGAACAAAACAGAAGTGATACAGTGGTGGGATTATACTGCAAGCCATCTGTCAAATAGGAAGAATTTTAAGATGACATCCTAATTCAGAACACAAAGCTAATACAGAATTCTGCTGGTCGTGGAAGGTACTTTAACTATCAGGATTTGGTTACACATGGGAAGTCATGTTCTTTAAAAAAAAAATTGAGACAAAGTCTCAATTTGCTATATTGATAACTATATCCCTCGGAAAACAGAATATTGCTATGCTAGAAGAAATTGGCACTTACATTAGAGATGGTCAGAACACGAAGAAGCAATTATTGTGCTATCTTGAAGATAGAAAAAGAGTAGAGTCTAGTGTAACCTGATTCTATCTGATCCTAGATTTCTGCAAAGGCTCAGTTCAACATCTTTTAAAATAATGTCTACTATGTGCTAAAGATACCTGTTTGGCACTAGATACACAATGACAAAGGGCTCAGGATGAATAGGATCCCATTGCTTAAGAATCTAAAAGCTAAGTGTCAAGATGGAAGGGATAACTCAGATAAAGAAAAGAGGGGACAATATACAGAGATCAATGCTCAACCACAGATTTTAAAAGAACATGTACCATAATTTTTAAAATTGAAACACTAGCAGATAATAGCAATGGCATCTGCAACAGAATAGCAATGGTTCTGTAAAAACAGTGTTGAGGACTAAGTCTAATTAAACATTGAAACTTGGGATAAATGCTGAGGAAAACAAACTTTTTTTTCCTACAGTAAGAGCAAAAGCAGAAGTAGTATCATGGAAAAGATTGACAACTGATAATATAAAAATATTACTTAACACTTGATTAGGCTCCAAATTCTTCTTCAACAATGTCAATAATCTTCATACTGGAAAGGATTAACTGAATTGAAAGTTAAGAAAGAATATGGGGGGCAGCTAGGTGGTGCAGTGGATAGAGCACCAGCCCTGAACTCAGGAAGACCTAAGTTCAAATCTGGTCTCAGACACTTAACACTTCCTAGCTGTGTGATCCTAAGCAAGTCACTTAACCCCAATTGCATTAACAAAAAAAAAGAAAAAGAAAGGAAGAAAAAAAGAAAGAATATGGTAAGACTTCACTAACTTTAATGAATTCAAATTGCCTGACCTAGAAAAATTGTCAAATGCTTAGCACAGTGCCTGGTACATAGTAAGTACTATATAAATGTTAGCTATTATTATTATTATTAATTCCTAGACATGAAACCTAAAGAGAAGGGCTTGAAATAAAAGCCAATTGGAAAATTTGTTCAAATTATGAGTGAGCACAGAAAACATTGTAGGAAACAGGTGGTGAGTGTTATGAACTCCACAGGGGACAGTAAGTTATTTCCCCTTTGTATCTTCTAGAAATACTGAGCCACCCTCCAGGGAGCTGGAGAAGATTCCCAAGTGGTTATAACACCAAAGCATGAAATTATTTATGTAGTGTCCAAGTGCCTCTACTTCAGCTCACCCCTCTACACATTTATCAAGGGGATGTGTGTGTATGAGATAGAATATATATCTAGTGAATATACAAATAGTATATATGTGTCTATGTATATACATATATATGATACAGCATATAAAAATATGAATAAATATATGTATTACATGTATAATATATATGCATGTATGTGAGATGGAAGATATAAATTGTCAATGTGTATACATATATATTTATTTATGCTGGATAGAAATATTCATGTATGTGCATAAAGTATATAAGGTATGCACATATTTACACACATACATGTGCGTGCATGTATGTGTGTGTGTGGAGAACAAGCGAGCTGCAAGGTCATTCAGTCTCAGCACCTCATATTACAGATGAAGAAAATGAAGTTAAATGATTTGTCCCCACTTCCATTAAGTATTAAGTGACAGAGCTGGATCTTGCCTCAGATTCTGGCTCTAAAGCCAGAATTCTTTCCACTATACCATGTTTCCCTTTAGAACTACAATTTCTTCTCTCAATGACCCTATGAAACCAAATTCACAAGGAGGTCCAGCAGAGCCATTTCTATAGCAGGGTCCATTATTTTAGAAAGTCACTTGGAAAGCCTGGAGCCATCAAAAGGGGTTATCACAAAATGTACTAAATCTTCAATTGAAATATTCAGTATTTTGGAAGACAGAAGACAACATGATTTAAGGAGAGCATTCACAGACCAAAAGAATGGGCAATATAAACGTCTGCAAACTTTATTTTGGTACAAGAAGTGAATTTAACATTCAAGCTTGGAAAAATACAATCATTATAGCTCTTTATTAATAGCTGGTTAATTCTGGTCTCTTCCTTTGCTCTGGTTCTCACATGAGACCAGAGGTAGGAGACAGAACTCATAAAGATCAGTGACCCCTCCTCTAGAGGTTCTGCCTACTTTCATGGCCAAGATAACATCTGATTAAAAAAAAATAAAATAAAACCTTACCGGTACTGTGATTCATAAGATTACAACCAGGGAAGTAGCCTGGCTGTGTTAGTAGGGGTAGAGTTTCTACTAGGGCAAATCCACATCTTTACACTGATGATGTCTTGTAGAAATGGTGACTTCTGACATCCTTCTGGGGGCAATAAATCCTTTTAACAAGAGTCAGACCTAGTTTTACTCTCTTTCCTCCCCATCCCACTCTAAGGAAGTCATTCAAGATCTCAGAGTTACTCCTTACTAGGGCCAGGAAAGTGACACAGATTCTATTATACCACACCAGCTTTTGTTTACAGGATTTTCCATTTCTGATGCCAGTAGAAAAGACTTATAAAACCCACTGATATGGTGGTGGGACAGGGAAGGGTTTTCTCTTTTATGCTATCAACCTCATCACAAACAGTGCAGTTAGCACTTGGTGTCACATGGGGAGGCTACCTGAAAACAGCACAGGATGAGGTTACTGAATAAGAAGTAAAAAATAAAGACCGAGCTTCATGGAGAAAGCCTTAAAGACTGAACTCTGGTACCTCTACTGCCACCCAAACACCAACTTGAAGGCTTCAGATATCAACTTGGGAAAGAGTATCTCTGGGTGACGGTAAAACAAGTTTCTCTTAAGTTCCTTGATGGCAGAAACTATTTCTGTTTTGATCTCTCACCTCACTCGCTGTTTGGCACATAGTAGGCATTTAACAAATGATTATTGGGGATTGATTGTGGGAAAACTCACTCAGAGAAGCAAGTGACAAGGCATTATCTGCACATACTAAGTTGCTTTTATTAATCCAGAACTGCATGCTACAGATACTGTACAGCATGAACATGTATTCATTACAAAAATGGCGTCAAAACCATTAAAAATGAAATCAGAATAAGAGCATAAAACGGAACAGTAACATCACAACTGTTAGGAAACATTCAAAGTATTCACAAAAAAAAAAATGTTATAGTTAGCATCTTAATAAACCAGAGAAAAATTGGAGACAGTTTTACAATCGCTTCATGTCAACTACAATGGCACTGAATGAACAGTTCTCAGCTTTATACAGCATTTTGCAACATCAACATGCCTAGGTTTTTTTTTTGTTTGTTTGTTTTTTTTGTTTTGTTTTGTTTTTTTTGTTTTTTTTTAAAGTTTGCTACCTACCTTTATGTAGCCATTTTACATAAAAGTGGCAGCCTATTTTTTTTTCCCTTTATGTGTAATCTAATATACAGAATTTTGGCCCTTAAGGGTTTATACCTCTTCATTTTAAATGCTTTCTGGACAATCTGCTACCAAACACGTCTTGTTATAGGTGACATTTAAACTACACACATACCTACCTATGTAACATCACAGCAAAACATGATGAACAAAAATTACAGCATTAAAAACAGGGAGAAAGTTAAAAGTCACTGAGAATTTTGGCACGTAAAAATTTGTACACAGTCCACAGTCCTAATGTTGCAGGCCATTCAACTGTAGGTCCAGAGGGGAGGCGCCAATGCTCCCGCTGTTTCTCAAACAGCGTCGCTAAAATTCCCTTGCTAATTTTCAAGTCTTATTTAATGTAATGGCTTTCAAAGCAATTTCTTTACACTATTGATCCTTTAATGCATCTATAAATGTCCATTTGGTGGCAACTGTGTTTCATACAGCAAAGAGAAAACAAAACAAAAGTCAAAACCCAAAAAATATATATATACACATTTATATATATATATATATATAAACTTAAAAACCTTGTACAAATGAGTTGTTATATATAAGATGCTTACACTAAGGGGGGAAAAACTTTATACAATGGTTCAAGAAAAAGGAAAACATATTTTAAAAGGGACAACATACAGGTACAACAAGCAGTCTCTAAAGCAATAAATACTACTGGTCCAATAGCGTTGTGATACCGGTAATTGGTGAGTAACGTCCCCTCCCTCCCTGCCCCCCCAAAAAAGAACAACACCATGGAACAAGGTATATTAACACATTTTAACCCTTTGTTTCTGTACATTTAAACAATAACATCACAAGAAAAGTTGTTTCACACAGAAAAAAAAAGTCATGGCACTGCATTCATTGTGCCCTTATGGTTTAAAAACGAGATGTAAAATGATTGGTTCGCAAGCTCGTATTTAATACAAATAATAAAGAACCAACACCTTCTGCAAAGGGCTGCTTCAAAATTGCTTCTTTTTGTCTTTTTAAATCAGTCTTTAAAACTAAACTATCAGAACTACATAACAGTTATGTATATATATATATATATATTTTTAAAACGCTACAAAGACTTTAAACAGCTGTTGATAAAAATTTTGGTAGAATCATGAGGTTTCTCTCTCATCTACATATTTAAAAGGAGAAATTGAAATAAGAATGGGTCAAATATTGACCAATGAACTCGATAAACATCAACTAATGTAGCCATGTGGCACAAGATTAAAAAAAAAAAAAGACAAAAAAAATCCTCAAAAAAAAAAAAAGAAAAGAAACAAACAAACAAAAACATAAAGGAAAACAAAAATCAGGGCTAGCAAGGCTAAAGCTATTCTAAAGACTTGGTTACAAGGGAGAGCGGCTGGGGCTGGGTCCCAGCCAAAGAATTGTGGGAATGTAAAGAAGATGTCGACGGCTGTGCTAGAGACGAAGAGGGGGCAGCTGGTGGCTGCAGAGCGGAAGGTGGCAGGTCCAGAGCCCCATTCGGACAGTGGGCAGCGGAGACAGCCAAGGCGCCGGGCTTGCTGTGGGCACTCTCGGCCAGGAGGAGAGAGGGCGGCGGCGGCGGCATCATGGCAAGGTGGGCCAGGGAGTCGGGTTTCAACGTAAGCGAGAGAGGTTGGGTTTGTTCAGTCTGTGGTTTGGAGTCTCTGGTAGGGGAGCCTAGCATGTTAGGAGAAGAAGGAGGGGAGTCTAATAAGCTTCCATCTGAAGAGGGTGGACTGAGGCAGCTGCCTTCACCTTGTATGTAGCGAACGCACTTTTTTTTTCTCCTAGAAACAGGGGGAGAGAGTTATCTGTGAATAAAGGGCAAAGATGTCAAGGGAGAGAGTTATCTGATGTACAGAGCAGAGTACAAGTCCCCTAACTGACATCCTCGTGAACAGCACCCTGGGCAGGAGGAAACGTTTTAAGAGATGCTCTGGGTGTGCAGACTAACTAAATTCTCTAAGCCAGCTGGGCCTAACAAGGAAAATAATCAGAAGAAAGCCCACGCTCCCACAGCCCCCACACCCCCCACCCTTTGGGCAGATTCAGGTGGAAGCCACCTGGAAGGTATAAATTTCTTTGGAATTAAGTTCAAATTAAGTTAATTTCTCCTTTTAAGCCCTCCCCATCCCACCCAATCCCACCCTCGTTAATTTTTTTGTTCCTAAAAAAAATACAGAGAAGAGAAGAGAAGAGAAGAGAAGAGAAGAGAAGAGAAGAGAAGAAAGAGAAAGTGAGAAAGATAAACTTCCCTTAGATACCTCATGTCAATCTCAAACTTTTAAAAAGTTGACTATTTAGCCCATATAGCTGAAGGCTGCTTTAAGTGAGAGATTTAAAGATTTGGAACACCATTGCCATGAGGCTGTAAGAGCTGAAAATAGCTTTCAGGTTTCTCTGTTAAGAACCGCACCAAATCAAGAAAGGTCAGAATCAGGTGAAAAGAAAAAAAAAAAAAAAGAAGAAGAAGAAGAAGAAAAAAAGAAAAAGAAAACAAAATCAAACCAAACAAAAAACCAAAACAAAAATTAAAAACAAACCACCAAAATAGGTAGAATAGGAATAAAAAGGGGGGAGAGATAGAAGAAAAAACAGAAAATGATCAAAATGATCCAAAGTAACGAGAATAACTGGTTGTATGGCCTGCAGGTTGTGGATTAAATTGAGACTTTCCTTAAACATTTTTTACTTTTACTTTTTTTTGGTGGGGGGGGTGGTCAGAGAGGGGAGACGTGGGAAAGGAGGTTATTCATGGAGGTGTAGTTGACCCTTAAATAGGCCTGACACATAATTAATAAGCCAATGCAGGAATCAGTCTCAGGAAGTGGAGGGCGTAACACAAAATCACAGCAGTAATAACCGAAGGAAGGATTGCAGAGGAGCAACAGCAGGAACTTTTTGTTCACACCGATTTTTGCCAGAAAGAGTTTGATCCATACCAAAAAATATAAACTTCCCCTTCTTGACTGGTACCCATTATATAAGGAACAGATATGAGAATTTCAGAATCTCTCTTGCCTATCATCCAAGGACAATGTAAAAGTAGCCAAAGGAAGAAATGAAATATATGACTCAAAGGGTTCTCTCACCTATCAGCTCAAGTTTTTTTAGTGGGAAAAATGATCCAGGGATCATTCCCACTAGAGTACATAGACTATGTATAAAAATGCTTAAAATATGTACCTTTTGTTCAGAATCATAAATTCAAAGTATGCCTAGGATATTGAAGAAGTCTAACTAATAAAAAGCTCCAGTCTCAATACAACTGAACCATGTCTACCTATAGCAATGAAGATACCACAAAGCAGTTGAGTCAATTCCTGCCAGACTAATATTGGAATACAAAGGAGACTAAGTTCCCTCACTCAACTTTCCCCACAAAACTCTGGTCATACCCTCCAAATGTATACATTGTGTGGACTGAGCAGGATGATGGGAGGGTGAGAGGAGCATGCTTCATGTCCAGCCTGCCTGATAGAGACTGAGACCACTGGCTTCTCGGTAGGTCAGTTCTGTCCAGAATGTAAGGAAGTCAGAAGCCAGGGAATCCAATCTGTGTTCTCTTTCCTTTCATTCTAAATTTGGTAAGATTGCTTCCTTCCAGGCCCTAAAATACACTAAGGTTCTGCTCAAGTCCCATATAGTCAGATAAATAGGTTAACCTATCAGTGGGTTTAAACCATCTTAGCCTGCAGATCAAAACATGCTGGAAATCTAATATGTTCATGCATTTTACAAATATGAAGAAAAATTAGGAGAAAAACAAAACAAAAAAAAGAGAAAACAATGAGAAAAAAAGAATGAGGGAGAAAGAAGGAGTGAGGAGAGGGAAGGTCATTGAGAACAAGGGAAAAATCACTTCAGGCAGCATACCATGCTACATTAGGGCATAGTTAAAAAGATGGAAAAACAACTTGGTGGGCTCAAAACAGAACCTTGTTTAAAAAAATCCCCTAAGGTTAACTGAAATTAGAAAACCATTATGTAAAACAAGGAATCCTGATTTGCTAACATCATTTCTAATTTCTCCCTCATCCCCATTTCCCAAAACAATTCTAATTGTGATGTGAAATTTTGTATCTTAAGGGGGTGGAGGGATAGGGGGATGTTGGGGGGGGAAGGGGTTCCAAGGGAAAATTCTGAATATGGGATCTGGAGGACAGAGAATGATGAAGGATGTTGGTATAGACAATGACTGAAAGGCAATCAAAATGTATTCATAGTTCTGAGTCAAAGAACGCAAGTTTTATAATTTATTTTCTTTAAAAGAAAAACACATTCTGTCCAATTTGTTCAGCAGACAGTCAGACACAGTCAACACAGAGTTAAAACTAAGTATATGAGTGAGAGGTTATGTATCTTTCTCTTTTGTTAAAAAACCATCCTAAACTCATAGCAAGTGTCTTCTCCAGTAACTAGTTCAAAACACTGCAAAATTCACTTTAACTTATCATTTTTGTTCTGAGAGCTAATTAGATTTTTTCTGATTACTCCCTTTTTTAATAACCACATAGTAATAGAAAATGTATTGCCTAAACCCTGTGGTGCCCTGAGAAAAGCTCACCAAAGTTAGCAGTAACAGCTTGAGAAGTGATGACTGGGTGTTGCCAAAGTAAAATCCTATGAGTAATGGTGAGGGTTTGCTGAAACTTATCACCTGTGATGATAGTCATATCCAACTCTCAGACTGTACTATAATTACAGAGACTCTCTCATTATATATGCTCCTCAAAACTACACTCTAGAAAAATCACAATTCTAAAGCATGAAGCTAGCTACACAGTAGCTTAAAAAAAAAAATCACAACAGAAAATGCAACAAGTACTTAAAACCATGACACTTTAGAGCCATAGGAATAAGTTCCAAATAGAAACATGGCCACTAAACATTATGATCTTTGTAAGATGCATATTAAACTTAGAAAACCTCATGTTAAAATTATCTCTGTTTTTATTGTACTTCTATCTTCTCAAATATTTCTCAATTATATTTTAATCTGGTTCCAACAGTTGTTTCATACTTGCTTTAGAAAGATTCCCACCCTGTCCCACTCCCCTCACTTAAAAGTAAATTGAAAAAAGCTTTTAACTCCAAAAGGGTACCTTGGTCAATATTAATTTTTTAAAAAGTAATACCAAATCTAATCTGCATCAATGATTTTCCAATAAAAAGGCCTTCACAAAACCATCCTTCTCCAACCCCCAAAGCCAGAACCCTATAAGTTTGGGTTTTGTTTTGTTTTGTTTTGTTTTCCATTTTTTGATAGAACACACAGTTGATGTCAGACTTGACACCTTTTACAAGGAAATTAAAGCCTTTTCTGATCACGTGAAGCTTTGAATAGTTTAATCTTGACAATTAAGTCACAGAAAAAATTCCTTCCTCACTGACCTCACTCAGAATGCAAATTTGGGTACCAATCAGCTGCCTAGCACAGTAAACAAAGTACTTGTTGACACAGGACATCCTGAGGGGAAAGCTAAGCATCCTTCTGCCACTGCAAGAGAGAAATCACTTGCTACTACATAGAAAAATGGAACCAGCAGTAATAGTTTAGGGGCCTTTAAAGACATTAAAAGCAGATTCTGGGTAATTAAAAAAAAAAAAAAACAACAAAACATTTTTTTAATTCTTCTTCTTTTTTTTTTTTTTTTGCTGAGGCAATTGGGGGTAAGTGATTTACCCAGGGTCACACAGCCAAGAAGTATTAAGTGTCTGAGACCACATTTGAACTCAGGTCCTCCTGACTTCAGGGCTGGTACTCTATCCACTACACCACCTAACTGCCCCAAAAACATTTTTTAAATGCTGACACTTAGTACAAACAGTTCTCCAAATCATTCTGCCCCCCATATGTCTCAAGGTCCTAAACTCATCCAATAGGCAAAGAAGGTCTATCTTCGCAGGCATGTATAAGTCACTACATGTCAGCTTTCTCTTTTCTCTCACTGCAGTTTACAATGCTACCAATCTGTTCCTGCTTGTTCAGAGAAAGAAAACAGGGAATTGTGGGCATGCACGTAATGTGATGGACATCTGATCTAGGGTCTAAACAACATGAAGCACATGGTAAAAGCATGGACAAGAGGGAAAGGTGACAAGGAAGGCACTACAAACAGAGAGAGAGTGTTTGGGAGTTGAAATACCTACCATCATAATATTCCAAATTCAAAGACTGCTTGTATCAGAACAAAGAAACAACAAATTTAACCAAATGTGGTCATTAAGGAAAGGAAATGAGACAAGAACTAGTTGGTATCCCTCCACCAAGAAAGAAGTACCTATAATGAAGTACCATGGAATTACAGGTTTGATGTAAACCTGCAGCAGAACATGGGTGTTTAATTTGGAATACTCTGTGCTCTCTGATTCATGTTGGCACCAAAAATTATTCTGCAGAACCGTCAAATGCTGCAGTGTCTCTTAGCCTATGGCTCACAAGTTTATAATTCCTTAGTATGTGCACACCATTCAATGCCACAATTTCCCTTCAGCTCCATAAAAATGTCAGCTAATAAAAATCCAGAGTGAATATATATATATGTACATATATATATGTATATAAATTTGGATATAATTAACAAATAATGCATTTTTTAAAAAACACCAAAAACCTGTCCCAGAACTTTTCTGGTATGCCATAGCTGTAGATCCTTGAATCATGAGAACCTTTGGAAATGGTGGACATATACATCTTTGTATATATTCCACCTCAGCATTCTTAGGGGGTGGTCAGCTGCAAAATGCCAGCTGTCTAAGAGTGAAAGGACAGATGCCAGTCTTTGCACATCAAGGTCTGACTGTTCCCAGTTCTACCACCAGGGAGATGTTATTGAGAAAAAGAGAAAAAGAGAAAGAGAGAAAGGAGGGTGGGAGAAAGGTAATGGCATTAAATAAGCAAGAAATTTGGAAGGACGTAGATTATTAGCCATTGATGCTAGTGGGAATGGGGAAACAGGTGGGGAGTGGATAATATACGTTTCATACTAATACTCTAGAAGGACAGAAGGCTTTGATTTTCCCAGAGGCCTAATGGTAGTAATATACCTGCACGGTTTGCACCATAAAGTCTGTCGGTCAAGCCCGAACAATGCCCGACACTTCTTTGGAGTATTTGCATCTGTTAGCATAAGGTAAACACAAAAAATACAACACAATGGTGGATCGTGCTCATTTGGATGTGAAATCTTAGCTAAAGCTTTTTTTTTTTTTTTCTTTTCAATCACCTGAGTTTTATTTGGTAGTCTCCCCTCACCAAGGACATGAAAGGAAAGGACTTCCATGAGTCAAAAAAAAAATTAAAAAACAAAAAAAGAAAGAGAAAAAGAGAGAAGGGGGGAAAAAGTGACATTATTTGCTTCTATTTATGTCAGTGTTAACATCCAAGTCACTGAGGCTCGCTCTACCCTGCAGTAGGGAAGTGTGTTGGAAACATTCCGATGACATGAAACACATTCCTTGGGAAAGGGAGAGACTGGTCTTTGCTGTCCCTGACACGAGAGAGGTACAGATGATGCTGTTTGACAGTGGCATTTATTTTGGCTAGCAGCAGCAAGGAAACAAGCAGAATCCCTCACAGAGACGATCGGATGGCAGTGCCCCCACTCCCTGGTGTCTCCTAAGATCACAACACAGAGCTACAAAGCAACAGGGCAGAAAAGGGGGAAAGTACCAAATAAACCAGCTGAAAACCAGCCACAGCAAATCTGGGGAGACTATACACACCTGCAGGGACCGCACCAGTTATTCTGTTGATCAAGGCCAAAGCGCGCTCGGCATTTCTTAGGAGCGCTCAGGTCTGAATGAGTTCAAGAAAGAAGCGAGCAGAGGAGGGAGGGAAGAAAGGAGGGTGGGTGAGAGAGAGAGAGAGAGAGAGAGAGAGAGAGAGAGAGAGAGAGAGAAGGAAGGAGGGAGAGAGAGAGAGAGAAATAGAGGGGAGGGAGAAAAAAGAGAAAGATAAAAATAAGAAAAAAAAATAAAAATAAAAAAAAGGGAATAAATCAATGACCTGGTTACTAATTGCAAAATATTCACTTTCGTTTTTTAAAAGTTTTTTTTAATTAAAAAAGTGAAAATTACATTCTTATTTAACTTGTAATTAGCTGTTGCAAATAAAGCTGCAGTATCCCTTCTTCAAGGACTGTCTCATATAAGGTCAAACAGATAAGGGGGCATCAGTCACTAGATAACTTTCATTTTCATGGTATTTCTTCTTTTGATTTTATTTTCCAATTTTTTAAAATTAAAAAAAATAAAACAAGGAAGAATAAGAAAAGAAAGCAAGGGGGAGGAATTAAGGTCCTTAACATGCTTTTTTTCTTCCACTCAAGAGTTTTAATAGTTTAAAAAAAAAAAAAGTCAAACGAAATCAAATCAATGAATAAAGAAAGAAATAGAGAAAGAAAAAATAGACTGTATTGGGATATTGCAGCTTTTGGAACATTCAACTTTTGTTTTCCTGTGTTCAGTTTTATTAATATTAAGATAGGAATGGAAAAGAATAAACAGACTGTGCGGAATGGACTGTTAGTATAAGCCAGAGACTAAGAGCGGCATGAAGCAGGCATTGAGTCAGTGAAAGCTAGTGGACTGCAATTTGTAAGCTAAGCAGCAAAGCAAAAGAAGGAAAAGAAAAACAAAAAGAAAAGAAAAAACGAACCAAAAAATCATACTGCGGATGCATGCTTGCATGAGAAAACTTAGTGGGAGCAATGCAAAAAATGCCATTAGATTAAGGAGGTTTATTACAGAATTCCTTCCATTCTTTACCAGTCTCTTTAAAGAAATACTGCATATTCAATTTGCACAGTTAGTTCAACTCTAAAGCACTTTTAATGTTTAAAACAACTGTTATGAAAAAATAAAACCAGAGTTAAATTAAATTAAAAACAAAAAACAAAACCAAAAACAACGGAAAAAAAAAAAAACTGCTACCAAAACACATCAAAACATGTGGATGGTCAATTCTTAAGAATGTTCAATGTCATACATGTTTAATGTTAATAAAACTATAATAGCAAGAAAAAGTAAAAAACATTTTATTAACTACTTTAATGACTCAAAATGACATTAGCACCTGTAATCGGAGGAAGTGAAAGGCAAGGATTTAGGAAACATTCGCTGTGTTCTGAAAAAAAAGAACAAATTATACAAAGTCTTCAAAAAATGTTTGTAAGGGCTGGCTTCTCCAAATGGGCTCTGAGATTGCCTATGCAGTATTTCTAATTTCCTCTAGAGAATGAAAAACCTCCTTAATTTAAAATGGGTGCAATTTACCACTGTAAAGGCATGCATCAGAACATTCGGGTACAGCCCAAAGGAATGTCCAACACTCATACGGGCCCACCCAAGCCCAGCCCCCTCCCGGCCCACCCCCTTCCGCAGACACACACAAAATTAGCAAACTTTATAAACCATATGGGCATGACTACAGCTCTGCAGTTAATGGCTTTGCAGTTACTTAAAAACACATTCCACTAGAATCACAATATGCTTTTCATGCAAAAAAATGGATGTTACTAGCTTTAAAAGGGCAGTTGTGAAGCAATTAATTAAAATGCATAAACCAAAAGGCTAGCTATGGATGGGTTACTCAACAATGCCCTGGCCTTGGATTTCTCCTGCCTCCCCCAGTTACAAGCCTGACATAAAAGTGAGGTCCTTGCCATGCCCCCCTTTCCTCGGGATTAATTAAATGAACTTACCATTAGTCTCTCCTGGCTGCTTGTCCCTTTTCCTCTTCTTCTTCTTCCCCTGCATAAAACATATGAAACACAGAAGGATTAAGAAATAGGGAGGGGAGGTTCCCATCTGTGTTTATGTAGAAAGTGAGGGATATGTAAAGCATGTATTTATAGGTATTACCCCTTGTGATCAGATTCTAGGTGGCAACCCAAGGGGTGGGGGTGGGGGTGGAGGAAATAGAGGAAAGATGCAAAGAGAGTTTTGATACTCCTTCAATTCAGCTGATTAACATTTAATAGCAACATCCAATGTGTTCAGCCAGAAAGGATATACCACCAGACTTACATACTCAGTGGAAAGAAAAAAGATACAAAGAGAAAGAATATATGGAAAACAAGTCAGTGATCAACTTCAGGGAGAGCAAAGATGTCTCCCCACTAACCTATGACCAGCCCCAAACATGGAACAGTCCATGCTTAAAGGGATATCATAGGGAAGAAGAATTAGGCTTATTCTATTGGGACACAGAGGGCAGAATGGGGATTAACAGTTAGAATTTAAAAGAAGACAGATCTTGACCCAATACAAGGAAGAATTTCATAACAATTAGAGTTATCCAGAAATAGAAAAGATTTTCTTGTGATGCTGTGAGCTCCTTTTCACTTGAGGTATTAAAGACAGAATTGTAGAAAGCATGCTATTTTGGAGGAAATCAATGAGGTGGGTGGGATGGAGAGGTGTTTTCAGGGAAGCATTTTGTTAAAAATCAATACAAGAATAAGCTGATGAACAAAGTCAAGAAAATGTAGGGTTACAGAATACAAAAAAACCAGCATACTGGGAATATAGGAAGCTTCATACCCATAAACCAGTATACACTGATGAGATTTAACATTTCAATTGCTTAATTAAATTTAATGAATTTCCTATTCCTATTCACTTTTTCAAAAGAGCCAATGTGTTCTAAAGTAAATGCAAACAAAGGGATCTTGTTGAGTTTTGTTTATGTTTTTTTTTTTTTCCTATGAGATGAATGGAACTTACCACTATTTCTAGATCCTAATTAAAACACAGAAGTAAGAGATCATTTAAGATCTACTACATGTCCTATTCTCAGCACCACTAGTTGTTAACTTTGTCACCCAAGCAGACAACACATATCTTAGGCAATGATATAGTCACCTGCCATAAGTAACATGTGTTGTTGTTTGTTTGTTTTTTTTTTCCCTAGTAGCAATAATGAGTCAAAGCAACTTAGGGATATATCATGACTGTCTTCAAATATTTAAATGGATCTTCTTTCATTTTATTCCCATGGAGAAGATGGAAAAGACTTATTTTGCTTTACCAGAACAGAACAATAAATAAAAAGGTATTATAGGGAGGACATATTTCTTAACTGTAAGAACTAGACATCTAAAGTATATTTGGAGGTAGCAAGCTTTTCATCACAAGAAGTGTTGGGTAAGAGGCAGATGATCCCAGAGTGGCACTACAGATGGGATTCCATTATGGAGAAAGAATTTAGATAAGATGCTTCCTGCGGTTCTTTCTATAGCACCTATGATTCTAAGAGCTATTCTCATTTTTCATCCAACCTGCCTGCTTTTCTTTCTGAAGAAATGAGCGGTGACACAAAGTCCCTAAGCCCCAGCTCCTTCCCTTCCTCCTGGATGTGATGTTCTTTGCTACTTCCTGGGGTCTGAAGATCCATAATCTTAGCCTCATTAGTCCACTACTCCAAATAAGTGAAATAAGGCATAATGCATAAATAGTAGCAAAACAAAAACATAGGGTAGATAGATTATTTTCACTATTTTCAGGGCATTCAAATGACCTTCCTTCCTGAAGCATCTTCATGGCTACTGATATCCGCCATGAGGGAAAAAAGCCTGCAGAGAGCTCCTAAGACCAAAAAAAAGCCAGAGCTTGACAAGATGTCCTCTGAGAAGAGAAGCCCTCCTTAGGATGGAAATCACATAGAACTAGGACTTATGGGTCATCATGTAAGATTTTGGGTTTTGGTTTTGTGCTTGGTTAGTTTTAAAAAAAATCTCTTTGGTTAGTTCTCTGAGACAAAGCTTCCAGTAAATTTATTTGGGACTTATGATTGAATGGAACTGCTTTCCAAAAGGAGAAACATTTTTTTATGGCAAAATGAAAACTCCCACATGCCTCTTTGCCCAAAAATCTTCATATATCTGACTCTTCTTTCCTTTTCAGGGAGTGAAATTATACCCTACTAGGGAACTAAATTAAGAGTGCCTGGAAGAAGGAAGTCCTGTGTTCAAATTGAGATACAGACCCTTACTAGCTGTGTGATCCTGAGCAATCACTTAACCTGTTTGCCTTAAGTTCCCCGACTCCAAAATAGGAATTGTAATGGCACTTAATCCCCTAAAAATGTAGTGAAGATAGATTAAGGGAGATCATATATTTTTTTAAATGCCTGGTATACAATAAGCCCTATATAAATGTCTGTTTCCTTCCACTTGCCTCAGAAGCAGCAGCAGAGCTCTGTTTAGGTATTCAGGTGACCCATTTGAGAGACAGATGGAAAGCTCAGCTGAGCACAGTAGCTTCCAACATTCTTATTCCTCCTAGGCACACCAAAAGGAGCTCAGAATTTCTTCTACATCTAAGCAATGGTCAATTCTGGGTTTGTAAGTCAGGAGCATAATTAAGTTAAGCTTTAGAGTTAAGGCTCCTAGAAGGGAGGAACTATGTGTTTTGATTGCTATATATAGGGAAATGCAAGAGCTTAAGAAAATTGTCTAATGGTGATGTTGGAGAAAAAAAAACAAAAAACAAGAAAGCACGGGCACTCTGAAAGGAAATTACATCCCTATTCTAGACTAAGGGTTCCAAAGGAAAGAGAGGGATCTGCTATCTTAGCTGGAAGAGAAAGCTCTAGATTGCCTGCCCCCCCCCCCCATTGCTTTCTAAGGTCTTCAGTTCCATTCAGCAAGCATTTATTATGTACCTACAAATAAGCCAGATACTGTGTTAAGCATAGTTAGTGGAGCTCCTCTCCTTTGTATCCCCAGAACCTCTCATGGTACCCAATACTTAATAAAGACTTTGTGTGTGTATTGTGAGGGGGGAAGCAATAAAATAAAAACTTAATTTTACTGTGAGGAAACAATATGGATATAGATAAGCACAAAATGAATATCAAGTATTCAGACAGGGAGTGAGGATGAAGGAGTACTGCCCACAATGGTAAAGAGGGAGGAAAGGTCCAGAAAAGCCTCCTGCAGAAGGTGACACCTGAGCCGGACCTGGAAGGAGGTGAGGCAGTCCAAGAGATAAAAAGAGGTGGGGGTGGGTGGTACTGGCCAATATTATGAGCAAAGAACAGCAAGAACAGAAATGGAGACGGATTTGAAAGTTTCCATTTGCTTCTACCTGTGTTAGGGGTTTGAATGCATAACCATGACTTCATTAACATCATGTTCCCAATAACTTGGCTGCCTGCTAGGTACATTACCAGCATTTCACACTATTTAATATTTACAGGTCTACCTTCTTACATCAACAGTACTCATGAAGGTAACTTGGAATAATCTCTTAAAGAACACACATGTTTTTCCAAATGGGCCTGTCTTGTCAAAGTAATCTTAGGAAGCCTCTTAAGTTAACCTGGGTAAAAAGATCAAAAGGTAAGATCCAAAATGAGCCATTTTATAGCTTCCCCACCCAAACTAAAGTCAAAGCCTTCCCATGAAGCAAAAATAAATAAATAAATAGAATAAACAGAATAAAATAAAATAAATTGGTTATTGATTGAGGGGAAGGAGAATGGGCTGCTGGTAGCAATTCTGGGGGAGTAGAAGTGGGGTCAAGTGGTTTCTTTTTTCTTCAAGGTCATTTATTTCCCCATCTTACATTTATCTGGTTTTTAATAGCTCATAGTCGTATGGCAAAACTGAACTAAAATCACTAAGTCTTTACTAAATCAACCACATCAAGAAAACAAGCTCCCAATTTCTCATCGACATAATCAATGGATTATGGGGGCATGGAAAATCATATGCAAATGATTCCCAGAGTCATGGAATATTAGAACTAGAAGGCACCTTGGAGAACATCTAGTTTAAACCTCCTAATTTACAGATGAGCTAACTAAAGACCAAATGGGGAGAGCTGACTTTTCAAAGGTCTCATAGCCTCAAAGGGCTGGCTCTGTGATTCACTATCGCCCTGCTGCCATCGGAGGGGCGAGCTTTACACAACCCAGGCTTGGATTCTTCCCATGGCTCCATTCTAGATTGCTCAAAGAACAGGTGTCTGTAGGAGGCAGGAGACATGAAGTCAACTCCAAGAGCTCTTGACAAGAGGTGGGGTGGGAGTGCGAGGAGGGGGTGAAGGGCAGCCGCCCCGCAAGTGATATGGCTGTGTGATCCAAGGCTCTGGAGCTCTCCTGCTGCTGGAAGGCTCTACCTCAGGGTCAGGTGGGGAGAGCACATCAAGCTTGTGAGGAAGCATTAGCTTCTCATCCTCTTCCTTTCAGCTCCAGAAGAAAGGGTTTGACAGTGCACACATGCTGGGGACAAATGTAAAGGTCCCCAACATTTAAGACACTGCACATGCCCATCTGTCAGTGACACACATTTCTTGAAACTTCTTTTAAAGCTTTCGTTCAGGTTCTCACACTAATTCCTGTTTCAACTCTCAGGAGGAATTCAGAGTGGGGACTCGTGCTAACAGCTTCTCAACCCCATGGTCTCAAAAGCTTCACTGACAGTACACCGAGTGGGCAGGGTACAATAGGGAGATGGGTGACCAGACCCAAGTTACCGTGTGCTTAAAGAGGAGAGGGCATGGGGAGGGAGAAGAGGAGATGGGGGGTGGAGGTGGGGAGGAGGAGAGGAAGCGCACAAAGGCATTTCTAAGCTGCCAAAGGAAGGTATTACTGTCTTACCCAGTGGGATGTCATTTAAATTCTGGCATGTCAACTGAATGTACCAAACTTTAAACAGAGAAGGCGGCTTAGGGAAGCATCTGGTCCAAATCCCTCCTACCCCCCAGTCCCTCAAAAATTGTACAGAGGAGAAAACTGAAGCCTGGAATGGTCGAATGCCTTTCCCAAAGTCTCAGTGACAAAGTCAGGATGAGAAGCAGAGTCTAAGAGCTTTTTCTATAAGATCTGTTCCAAAAGGTTCTCCTCTATTTAATATATTTTGCTAGAATGACCTTTTCTTTATTTTAATTTCTAAAATAAGGAATATCCTGAATCATTTTGGACATACCTTCATTTGTAATTATTTCCAAACAATTACAGTATCAATGTCATAATTACAGTATCAATTTATCAATGGATAAATTAACGTTCAATTTTCATGCTTCAGTAAAAAACCTAACACATTCATTATTATTAATATTGATATTTTCCCCCCATTACTAAGCCAAATTGTTTCTCAGAATCTTGAAGATAACCTTCAGTTTTCATGTAATCATATCTACATAAGACACAGAGAAGAGAGAACACTGGTACTGGGTAAAACCCTAGAATCCAACTCTGTTGTTTGAAAAAGGAGTAAACTGAGTCCCAGCCAAGCAGAAATTACCCACTACAGGTCATAACCAATGAGTGACAGAGTCTAAATTGGATCACTAAGAGCTGCATATCAGAACTAGGGCAGATTGTAAGACTATTTAAATCATGGCAAAAATAAGAGATAAAGGGGAAAAAATTGCAAGAGCAAATGAAATCTTGAATAACCAGTAGATGATAAGTCATTCAAAGAAGGCCAAAACTCAATACAATATCGTGCCCCCCCCCAAAAAAAAGAAAAAGAAAAAAGAAAAGATTTTAAATTCAAAGAAGTCACAGTGATCAATATATGGATTCAAGAATTTAAGCTAATATAGGAGTAAAATGCAGTCCTGCAGAGTCCAATCCAAGAGAAGTAACTGAAAACTTTCATAAGGGGTACAAAGGTGGAAAGTAACAGGAAAGAAAGCTTCACAGATTAGTGATCTTCCTTGAAAAAAAAAAATTTAAAGACAATTGATGACAGAAACCCAACAGATAATCTCTCCTGAAAATGGGCCACATCCCTGACAACATAGCCACATAAGTGCAGCCCAGAGCATGAAATCATTTAGTCTACCTCAGGGGAGCAGAACTTAAGTAGAATCACATCTTCATCATATCTTTGAAAACAGAAATAAGTGTCCTTCCATTTCTCACCATGTCAATCCAGAAGTCACTCTTGACTCTTCCCTTGAGAAGGATGGATTTGGGCTGAGGGTACTTAAGTCTCTTCCCTCCCTTCTCATGAAACTGAGAACTCAACAGACCAGACTGCTCATACAGGCTGTTCCACAAGGGCCCCATCATAAGCCAACCGGACAAGATGGACAGGAAGGCGTTTCCTCCCACGGGACTGGTCCGCCTCCCCCTCCCCGGCCCTGTGCCTATCTGACATCAAGCCAAAGTCCTGTTCCCATTTAAAGATAAAGGCCAGAACATTGCCACCAATGACTAGGCCCAACTACAAGGTCCCTTCCGGGCTGGGTCTGGAGTGTGCTTGGGAAGCAAATCCAACCTACATTTCCCAGCATGGGGGCCTCTCTACAAACTCTACTACTGAAAAAAATAGCCACCTACATAGCCACCTACATAGTTATCCCGAGCGGACCAGCCTGGATAAAGCTGCATGTGAAGCTGTCGCTCCTTCCTGGCGAGCTCGTAGTACTTCGCCTGCTCTTCTCTGGACAGCGCGTGCCACTGCAGCCGCCGGCGGGGGAGACACAAGGAGAGAGCAGAGAGTCACCAAAGCCGCCTCACGCCTCCTCCCCAGCCGCCCTACGAGGGCCCGGCCTGGGCTGGGCAGCTCAGGGGACAGTCAATCTGTCCCTCAGACTGTTTGGGGAGGAGGGAGGGAAGGCCCTAAGTGTGATAAATGCCCCACTGCAGCCTCTGTCCCGACCAGCACTTACAACCTACCCAGGCCTCTCCTGGCTCTTCCCTCCGCCCTCTCTTGCCGGCTTCTTCAGGTCTCCACCACCATACCCCCTCCCCCCCCCCCAACCCTCTCTCGGCCATTCACCACCTACCCTTCGACCCAGGATCTGGTTGATGGCTGCGCTTTCTTTCAATGTACATTCTGCTACAACTTTTGCTCTCATTTCCTTCATATACAACATGAATGCATTAAGAGGTTTCTTTATGTGGGGCTTTTTCTTTTCTTCTTCTTTTTTGGAGTCCTGATGTTTCCTGTATGTTTAAAGAACAGACAAACACAAACACATACCCTGGTAATGACTCTCAGCCTGGCTCCCCTTGGCCCATTCTTCTATTTCCACCAATTCCCTTATAACTAATTCCATGAGACACAAGGAAAATAGCACAAACAAAACAAAGGCGCCTACAATGAGTTTTGCTCAAAACTATTCAAAAAGCCCAAAGGGTGAGGAAAAAATATAAACTTTTTTTTGGTAATCATATCTGAAAGTTTCCTAAATATGAAAAGTTTCCCTAAAGCCTCGAGGGAAAAGCACATGCATTTACCAATAAGCTACCGTCTTCATTCCATCAGAACAAAACTCCAAATGTCCAATTAACACATTAGAGAAGACGGAAGTGGTCCATCTTGGACCATCCACTGCATGGAAAGCAGACACAACGAGACAGCCTTATCACATCAAAATAAATAAATAAACCATGCAGAGCTCCAAAGGATGGGTATTTAACAGGGCCCAAACCCACTCTGAAAAAACCAACAGCACAAATCAATATTATTGGGCACACTGGTAAAGAAACAAATTATAAAGAAAACACTTACGAGCTATGGAGTGAGGCAACATCACTCTGGGAAGATTCCTGTTTGACTGTTGGTGTGACTATGGCTGGATGAGGAATTCCAGTTGTGTGTAAAGTATGATGTGGTGGGACCATATGAGGAGGAAACCTAGAAGACAAAAAGCTGTGTAAATCGTCAGAATAAAAATGAATGAATGGGGAGGGATATGTACACACAGATTAAAAAAAAAAAAAAAAAAAGCATGTAACAAGCACATGAAAGCTACCCAAAGCATATGAAACCTGTCAGCATTAATTAGCGATAAATTAAACATAATGATTCTCATAATGTCATTAAAGCCAATCTTCCCCTTCATTATTGCTACTGACACGAGGCATTATGATTTTTAACATCTTTAACAAAAGACAAATTCAACTGATGTACTTGGGCGGAAAAGTAGGATATAAGCTACCTGCCGGAAACAACACGTCCACTTTCTTATTATTAGTGGCAACTAAAAAGCCAATTTCACAGTTCTAATCAGTTCTGGAATTAAGGATGAAATCTTTTGTTGTATATTGACAGCTAAATAAAATATTAACGCTGCTGGAATTTACACACATTTTTGACAATGCTGTTCATAACTCATTAGGCCTTATTCTGTTGATGGAGCAAAATAATTTCTTTTTGTTCTTGCTGAACTGTTGTACTCTACTATTTTGGCAGGGTTAGTAGGGAGTGGGGAGGCAGGGAGGAAAGTTCAGAAGGGAGAAGAAATGATTTTCGTTTGGTTCACATAATGAACCTTTGTCCACATTTTTAAAAAATCTTAAGATTATAAAGATAAAAAAAGATAAAGCTGTTGAAAAATTGTAACACAGCATACATGCATGGTACATGAATAAAGCTTTGCATTTAAATTTGCATACTCCTAAATCTCTTCTGTTTTTAAAAATTATGTTACATATGCATAAGGAGGTCTTCAAAATGATTAACAGCTGTGTCTTCAGACATCTTATAGTAACCAAGGAAAAATGTGACCAATTCAAATGACCTGAGTCTAACTTTAATTTCTATTCTCTCATTCTTTATTCTTGGGAAAATTATTTTAAGCAGGCTGGCACCAAACTGCTGTGTCCCAATACAATCTAACAGAAAGATAAACTGGACTATGGGGACCCAATCAGATTCAATGAACGTTATTAAGTATATACTAAAGGCAAAATTTAAAGACAATTTTCTGATTTCAAAAATTAGTTTATAAAGTATGAACAAACTAAACTAGGGAAAATAAAATCAGAGCAGACTATCAAAATCTACCAAATGGGTATAGTACAATGTATATTGAATTTGGAAGGATGGATATTTTAAATAAGTTTTCAAAAGGATAAAGGGGACAAAAGGATAATAGGGGTAGGAGGGCAAAAATGGTATAGTCTCACAATGAAAAAAAAAAAAACAGAATCCTACCAAAACTCATTAATTTCTACAAATAAGTATCTAAAAAAAGTTTAGGTAAAAAAAATATATATATTACCTCTCTCTAGGCCCAAGTCATCCATTTAAATAAAACAAGCCAAAAAGTTTCTACTGAAGTATATACCACATTGACAAGAGCAAAAAGTCTGCTCAATTCTCCTAGGTAATAAGTTTCAGTTTTAGAGAGAGGTAGGGAATTAGTATCACCAGTAAGTATGAAATTTTATTTTGATGATAATTTTAAAACATTCTTTAGATCATTTATCATGACAAAAATTTTCCATTTAATTAAATTAGTGTAACATACTTTAATTTTGAGAATAACAAATGAAGTAATATTTACAAATGCACAGGAGGTATACAATAATTTTAAATAGCACAATAACAAGGGAATTGGGGGAAAAAAAAAAAACAAACCAAGTCTGGCTTTCTGATTTCCAAGTTGTAAACAACAGTCTTCCTTCCTGAATTCTTTAGCCATATCTTTAAATTGATACTTATCTGATGATGAGGTGGATTTTGAAAATTTCAGAAGTAAGGGAGGAAAAAAACTTGAACTCTTAGGGGACATTTCAAAATTCAAAAATAACTGACTGGATATGGAGAGGGGAGCAAACTTAGGAGACATATCAAAATTCAAAAATGACTGATTGGATTGTAACTCAATGTGATCTTTCACTTAGAAATAACTATAGCCACTGGATAGCATCAAAGAGACTTAAAGTCTCAATAGCCCTGCGGCCTCCCCTCACCCTATTCCACTTCACCACTTCAGGGCCTTAGGGAAAATGGAAATAAGAATACGGGTCCCAGGAAAATGCCTGGGCAGAGGGCTTGACTTTGCTATCAACATCAGAGATTAAGGTATGACTTAAGGACACCCTTTCCCCTTCTTGTATTAGATAAGCGTGAATAGGGACAGGTATGCAAAGAAATGAAAGAACAATAAGGATAACAGAGAAAAAGGCCACAAGGGCTGATCACATTTCAAGGGAAGGGCAGAGAAGAAGGAAGGAGGTGCCAGGTGCCACTGAAGAATAAATACTTAAAAATATACATCCATCCACACCTACTAAGGTGTGTGTAAAAGAGAGGAGGAGACAGGGACAGAGGGGCAAAGGAAAAAGAATGAGAGAATGCACACCTTTGCTTAAGAAACTCTTCTGCGGACAACTATTTCATGAAATGCAATAAACACCCTAAAAATTCTAAGTAGCTCATTATATACCCCTGTCTGCTTTTATGGCTCCAAGCCAGAATATAATGATGAGCCTTAACTTGTTAAGGACAACTAATTTTTGTTTCTGGCTGTCTCAGGGGCTTCCCTCTTACTCAGTCTCACTTTGCTTCACTGTTGACATGTTTCTGTTAACTGGATGTCATCTGCCTGCCTTGATTTTATGCACAAGCAGTAGGATGCATTTTCCTGTGCAACAATCCTGCTTTGAGTTGCATTAGATTTGTCATTATTCTCTCATTCCCCCCCCTTGCACTTGTAACATTTCATCTCTTCCTGCCTTATTTTTTTTGAGCCACGGTGCACCCACATTATGGTTTATACATGATCTTGCTCCCTTTGAAGCCGGCAGATTTCAGAGCCAGCTCTCGTCAGGAGTAGCGCCTTGCACCAATTTAGCAGGCTGAGGGCCCCGAGCTCCAACATCTCAATCTAAAGGGGGTCACAGGGTGGCACAAGTGAGTGTCAGCAAGTGCTGTTTAATTGCCAATCTAGGCTTCTCCGTGGTGTTTAAAGTATAATGACCCATCACTTAATTCTGAGAAGTCCTGGCCCCGCTGCTGAATGGAATGAATATCAAAGGGTATTCGGGAACAGGGCACGCTGCCTACATTTCCTATAACTGCCATAAGTATAATAGACCTGTACTTCTGTCGGCCCATTACGACAATAATGTATTTAATTTGCTGTATACTCTTTTTAACTAGGTACCTTTCATAAGGCCTACCTGGGGAATAGACTTTCTCCCCTCTCCCCATCTCTCCCCTAACCCTTCTTTCTTCCCCTTTCCCCCATTCCCCACCTTACCCTCCCATACAAGAAATTTTAGACTAACCCCATAAAGAATAATTCAACCAATAAACTCAACCTTAATCCACATTATGTAACTAATGAGGCACATTAGGCTTTCCACAACAACAACAAAATCCCTATGACCATCAAAAAGAAAATGCAGAAGTGGGAGACTGTGATCCTGGGATCACCCACTTTTTCAGAGGAAGATTCCCTCTTTTGTCTTTTCCTATTTATTTGAACTTTATAAGGGATCATATGCCTTTCTGGGCGCCACTTAAAGAAAACTACTTATTTATTGCTTCCTTTCAGATATGCGTGTTCACTTGTTTGCTCCTTTCTATACAACACTGAGATGGGGAAACATGATGATTCTGGACATATAAAACTTTTCCCTTTAATTAACTGTACATAGTTCAGTTCAAAGGACTGTCACATTATACTCTCAGACCACCAACACCCATCACTTTTCTATACCTGAGGCAAACATTCCTTTCCTCTCCAAACCTTCCTCTGTCCTTCAATTTCATGTGCTGGCTACAGAGCTTGGAGGAGAGACAGGGGGACAGTATCCCTGCCATGTAATGCATGCTAACTTAATTATGTGCCATCAACAAAATGGATTAGCTGTTTCAGCCCATCAGGAAAGTCTAAACCTCCACCGATTTAATTAACTTGACTGAAAATCAGATGAACAGAAAATAAAACTATCATTAGGAGTAATTAGTGATTACTTAAACATAGTACTGCCAACCAGTTTGTAAATAAACTAGCAACAACTGGAAAATTAGTTAGAATTAATTGGAGCTAAGATAGGAGGAATATGGGAAAGAAAAAAACAAATGTAGAGTACTCATATATATTCACATGTAGATACATATTGTAATCTTCTTTCAAAACTTTAGTGGAGCAGGCAGGCCTTTAATGTAGATTCTCAGGATTCTGAGCTTTGAAAAAAGCCTAATAACCTTTTCAGGAATACTGCTTGCACAACAATAAAACCACCCCCACCCTTTCCTTTCTCATAGTCCAAGCCTACACTGAAGACATTCTAAAATAGCTGGTAAGTCATGACTTCTCCTTCCTGTTTCTTTAATGTCATTTTCTACAGTGCTCAATTAGTTGCCTCAGATAAATAAATTACAGATAAGATATCAGCAAGATGGAAAGATAGATACCAACAGATAGGAACCTACATTGAGAGTTCAATGCAATCTTAATATTGCCATTATTGGCCTGAGAGTGTTTCTACGTGAACCTGGATCACACAATTTACTATTAATATTTTCAGATATATATTGAGCATCCCTTCCTAGATGAGATGGGATACTAGAGAATATTCTGAGAAGTCCCACAATGCTCTGGGTATCAGCACTCTGATTATCTGAACTCACCTTGACATGGAAGCATTGACAGTCAGAGCTGTTGGATAGGGATGCCTGAATCCTCCTGTTGTGATTGGGTAAACTGGTTGACCTTGCCTAGAAAGAAGAAAGGGGGAGGAAAAAAGTGAGAAAAAGGAAAAAAAGTAGGGGGGGAGAGAGAGAGAGTAGCGCACCACGCAAACCGGGGGGGGGACTTCTCTCTGCACAGTAAGCTTTATTCTCATTTGATCAGAACAAAAATCTTGGGGATTGTACAGCAAGGATCAAAGGGAAGAACCACAAAACAATTTGAATGCCATAAATCTGATAGGAATGGCTAATTAAATTTTATAACCTCTGCTTATGTCAATAGAGACCCTCTCCCCAAGCTGAAACTAGGTGTTTTGTTGTAATAATTAAAGGCGAAGTCTCACTTGCTTTAATGGAGCCATCACACTAATTGAGGGCTACACATCCAAAGGAAAACAATAATGAATGTAAATTTATACCAAAATAAAGTACAGTGAATCAAAGGACTTCAGTTGCGCTTTGGGCCTCTTTCGGTATTTAGATCTCGGTGAGAAAACATTAAATTAACAGAGCTTAATTTGTAGCCTTTTGTCAAATTAACAAGTGTTGACAAGAGTTACCGGGGGGGAGAGTCCCCAAGAAGAATTGTGGGTAACCAATAGACAATCACACCTCATTACAATAATTAAAAAATACAGCAACACGCAAAATAGCTTCCTCATGAAAGACCCACAACTTTTTCTGATGGAGGTTTGTCTGAGTTGGCTATTCCTTTTTATCTAGCCTTCAAACATCTCTCTATCAGCTGAGCACGGGGAGACAGAGATGCCAGGATCATCTGCTAGGACTGGCCAGCCCCCTTTTAAGAATAAATGGGTCAACTGCTAATCATACTTTTCCCTCATGGCCTCCCCAAAAGGGCAATGGAGAGAATACAATTATCACTGGTCTTAATATTCAGAACTTGTTAGTGGATCATAAAACATTTGGAATAATAAAAAGAGCTCTGAACTTGGAAGAGACTGGGATTCAAGTTCTGACTCTAAAAGTTATCAGCAGCATGACTGATGGCAAATCCTTTCTCGTAATAAAGGGTGAGTCCTCTCCTTCCCCCCCCCCCCCCCCGACAAGAATGGCTCTGTGATTCTACTGGTAAAAAAAAAGATTCCAATGAGGAAAGCATTTTACCTATGCAGAGTAGCACTTGCTCAGGGCCAGAGAGAGCTGCCCAAAAAATTGAGGAGTTAAGTGATTTGTTCAGGGCAGCTTAAGTGGCTCATTGCATAGAGCAGCAAAGCCTGGGGTCAGGAAGACCTGAGATGAAATCTGGCCTCAGATACTCATTGGTATGACTTTGGACAAGTTACTTCATCCTCAGCCTCAGTTTCCTCATCTGTCAAATGAACTGGACAAGGAAATAGCAAATCATGGCAGCATCTCTGTCAAGAAAACCCCAAATGGGGTCACCACTGAACCACAATAAAGTGATCTGTTCAGGGTTACACCGTTAGCCAGAGACCGGACTTGAAACCACGATTTCCTGCCTCTGAGGCCAGTTTTCTTTTCACTATAGGACACTTGTCCCCAGGAGGGACAAGAATAACCTGTAGCATGATTATATTGAGAAGGAGTGTGATAACAGAGAGCTCATGTGTCTAAAGAGTAGGTTGCTTCCAATTCATTTTATTAACATGGACAGGCGAGTTATTTTTGTTTTATGTTGTATCTTTAATGCTGTAGTGCAGTGCCTGGCACAAGCTGGCACTGAATGAGTGCTACTTGATAAGGTGGTGATCGTCTCACCGCTCGCCGAGTACTCTAGGCAACTCTGGTCAGATCTATCAACTGCAGATGTGTTCTCAGTCTACACTGTACACTGCTAATGGCAGCTTCTAGACTCAGAGTACCCACTACTGAGGAAATCACAGATCCAGATTTCACTGCTTTCCCCCACTCGGGAAAAAACAAAACAAACCACGTAATCCCTACCATCCTAGGATTATGAGGAGGATGAAGTGAGACAATGTATGTAAAATGGTGTATAAGCCTTAAAATACTATATAAAAACCAACTATTACTTTTAAATGGAAGAATATAAAGGGCTAGTATGTGTGTGGGAGGGAGACTGCTTGGTAATGATTGAGCTCACATAGTCTTTTAAGTTCTTTTGAGATTAGAGAATAACATGCTCGGTAAATCCTTAGTGACACTCTTGGGTTCATATGAAATCTCTCCCTGGTAGGACTCCCTCCTAATAGGTAGAATTTCCTGGTCCATGTAATTTTTCCCCCCATTTGAAATGGTCGCTCCCCTTAATTATTCCCATAATTAGCATCCATTGGGCTAAGCAGCTAAGTGTCACAGTGAATAGAGTGTGCAGAAAGGTCCGAGTTTTAGATACTTACTACATATGTAACACTGGGCAAAGCACTTAACTCTCTCTTAGCCTCAGTTTCCCCAGCTCTAAAATAGAGATAATAATAGCACCTACCTCCTAGCATCAAGAGGATCAATTGAGATCATATTTGTAAAGCATTTTATGCAGTACTTGGTACTTGGGAGGCACTAAATAAATACTGACTTATTGTTGTTTTTATTACTGAAGAGCTCAAAAGAAAATTTCACATAAGATACAATTTGTCATTGAAGAAAGGGTGATGAGCAAGCAAAAGAGGCTCTCCAGGCACGAAGAGCCTGGATTTAGTGCTTCAGTTTGGTCTCGTAAAATGGCTTTTTCATAGTAGATTAAGCCACCCAACTTGCACAAATTTCAATGAGACATGGGATATTTCTTCACCAGGTGTATGGCTGCTCTTTTATGGCCAGGAATCAAGAACCATTCTCTAATTTTATCCCTTTCTATGGATTCATACTTTCCTCCCAATTCTTTCCCATATTTAGTCCTCCCCTTATTTAAGAATTAATAACAAATTATACCCATTAAAAGAAAAGAAATGGAAATAAAAAAATGGAACTCCTTACTGTGGTACTAACCATCCTAGCGGATGGGGGATTTGTCCTACAGTGCCAGGTGATAGTGGATAATAAGGAGATATATCCGGAGGATGTGGAGGTCGTGGAATTCCTAGAGAGAAAGAGAAAAAAATCATAAATCATAAGTACAAGAAGGGAGAGATAGAAGCAGGGGGGATGAAGAGGGATTCAAATGAAGAAAGGATGACAGAGGAAGATTGGGAAGAGGAAGGAGAAAAGGGAAGAGAAGCCAAAGGAGGAAAAAAATAAGGAGGAAGGAAGAAAATCTCCTATATAATTCTTATATGCAGCTTCCCTCTAATCTAACTGGTAAATTTGGTTTGTTTTGATTCTGTTAATTTTGTTTTCAACTTTTGTCCTCTTTAGTAAAGCTACAAAATCTTTACTTTTATAGCTACTCATTGAAATAGTTTGGCTGATAGATACCTGTTTCCTTCCTGTGGAGGGAGTAGTTTGGTATTGTGGAAAGAACACTAGGTTCAAATCTGTCCTAATGTACATGATCTGGGTGATTGGTGTGCCATAATTTGCCTGAATCTCAATTTCCTCGTCTCTACAGTGTGGAGGTTGGACTAGATAGCTTCTCAAGTCCCTCTAACTCTAGATTTAGGATCCTATTTCACATAAATTTTCTAACAGTTAGCTTTTTAATTCTTCCCACTGTCTGAATAACCTCACTTTTCTCAAGGAGGATGTTTTAAAGGTATTTGTTAATATAAAAATTGTTTTTAATGTACTCCCATTCAACTTAATGCTATACATTTTAAAATATTAAATATCAGTAGACAACTTGGGATCAAAACCAAAGGAAAAAGTGAAGACTAAATGGAAAATATATTTAATTTGCTGAATGAAAAGTTTGTTGTGTGTCTCAGTTAAAAACCTATCTGCAGAATGGGTACAGCACCACTCACAAGGTTCATTTCATAGGTTAAGAATCATTACAAAATACAGTTGGGTAGAGTCTCCAAAAATGGGAAAAGAACTTTCCAGAGCTCTGTGGAAGCAAATGTGATGATGTCTCTAAATCTACTGGAAAGCACCAAAGTTGAGGATAGTAAGAGGAAAGGATGGGGAGAAAAGGTGGTTAAGCTAATGAACAATAGCAGAGGAGAATTTTAAAGGAGAGCATGAAAGTGAAGGAGTAGCATATTCTTGGCTATAAACTATTTCTTTTTTTTAATTCACTCAGGAAGCTTTTAATCTCTAAATTAAATCTCCCTGTGTGACATTTTCACGCGGACACTGCTTTCTCTCCATTACAAAAACCAAACAGATTAACTGGGCTTTAACTATACAGCGAGCCATTTGCACACTTGAAAGAATGTTCACAGAGGAAAAGTAAACACTCTACAGCCGTTAATCATATGTTTTACGATAACCATTTAAAAGCTATTCCCTGTACTACCATTATTTAAATGAGGGGCTGACTCTGCCATTCACTTGCAGTGCCCAGGGACAGCAAGCCAGGTTCTTTCAGCCATGTGCAGCCCGAGTTCCAATGCAATTAAAAAGGAGGCCCAGTGGTCGGAGGCTGGTGAAAACCAGCTAATGTGTGGCTTCATTCAGAGGTAGTTGGTAACAGCAGTGTAAATAGGCTGCCTACGTCAGCCCTGTCCCAAACAATTCCTCTGACAAAATTACATGTAATCAACATTTTAAACTTAACCTTCTAATTAACTAACCAGAAGAATAAAAAAGAAGTGAGCTAGTGTTTTATGCAAGACTGAAAGAGAAATTATGGATGCAAGCCACCCTCCCCAAAGCCTCCCCTGCTGCATTATTTATTTATTTACAATAAAGGTTAGCCACCAGATGACTTAGACATTTCAATGCATGGAAGTAAGCCCAGAGCATCATCTCAGTCTTTTTGTCATCCACGCAGAAGGAATGAAAGATGCCCATGCAATGAGATACAGTTACTGTGGCACAGAAGGCATCTTATACTTTTTTGAGAGCACGGCCTAGGATGGGGAGTCAGAAGGCTGGCAAATTCTAATTCTTCTATCAACCTGGTCCACTGTTTGAATGAGTAGCTCTGGGGACAAAGGGAGAATGCATGGCAAGAAGGAAACTTCAGTTTTCCTTTTTATAAAATAAGAAACAACAGTGAACTGTGATACTAAGAAGGAAAAAGAAGAACACAATCATACCACTAAAAAAAGGATTCTACAACTTGGCCACTCAGAGACTATCCCTAGAGCATCCATACAATATCTAAGTAATTAAATCAAAGAACCTCCTGCTGACTTTGCAGGGAATGATGGAGGTACTGGGATTACTCGAACTACCTTTAGAATAGGCTGCCCATCACTAGAGTCCTGCAGTCCCAGGAGGCCAGAAAAATGGGGGATCAGGTTACTCTGTGATGACTTTCTCTGTGTCTGTTTTGGAGGCTAAGCAGTAGGGTTATGGCAGCCACCTGGAAGGCAGGATTGCCAAATCAAACACTGGGGGAGGATATCGCTTGGCTCCAGTGGCCAGAATAGTCACTTCACAACATCCTAAACTCGCAAAGGACTTAGAGTCAGCCTTGCAAGGAATAATAGCACAATGAAAGCATCTACTTCTATCAAACCAAAAAGCAAATAAAAAAATTCACAATCTTTGGACAAATAAAGGTAGAACTGAGGTCTCTGAAGGGCATTCTTTCAATCCTGCAGTGGCAAAGGGTGAGAACTAAGCCATCCTCACTCCCAAGTGCTGTCCCCATTCCCATCCTTAGGCCTGGATGCCTCCGAGGGGGGCTTTACCCAACACTTTCTGTTCTCCTCTGTCCCACAGAGTTTGATCTGGCAGGACCCTTCCCTTCCTGGGCCCCGATGTCCACCTGAGGCCTACCTGTTTTGGGATCTACGTCGGCTGGTAAGTGTGGAGGTGGGTTTCCTGGGGTGAAGTGCTCATTGCTGTATGTGATAAGCGGCGTAAGAGGGTGTACATGGTGAGGGTGCTGCACAACGGGCACTTTGTTAGACTGAAAATGGAAAGACAAGAAGAGAGAGACACATTATTAACAGCAGCATCCCATCAGCTTCAAAGTCAGCAGGACAACCCAACTGCTTGGTCACCCACTGTCTCCCCAACTCCTGAAAAAGAAGATGTCAGCCATCTTTTATAGATTGTCACAGTTCCGTTTTTGCTTCTCTGTTGGGTCTGAATTTTGAATCTCCACCCACCTCTTCCCATCATAAATCCTATCCGTTGGCACTTTATCCTGTGGGGACGTAAGCAGGGAAGTAGCCGACTTTAATCTCTCCGACCCAGGATGCTGCAGTATGTGAGAGCAAGAGCTTTTCTCGATGATAAAGGCTGGCGGGGTGAAGGGCTGAGTAGGGAGAAGAGAAGGGGGCCTTCATTTCCAGGAGGCTGGCTGGGATCTCATGTCTTGTGTCCCATCCCAGTCAGCCCTGCATCCCAAACCTGGCTCCCCTCAATCTTTCCCATATTCTGTAGCCATTTACAAACATCACGGATGAAAAAAACCCTGCTTGCTCACTACTCCAAGTCTGAACTTTACTGGGGACTGCTAAACTGCAAGGCAATCACCTGCATATTTTATGCATATTACAGCAGCCCAAGCTCATTAGGAATTCATCAGAGAGCACTAATAAGTTAACTGGATGATGATGAATTGTGCTAATAAAAGGTATGCATTTTAAAAAGGCAGATCTGGAAAACAAGGAATAGGCATTTCAATGATTGGTAAGAGGGAGAAGCAGAAAGTTTTGTGGGGTTTTTTTTTGGGGGGGGTCAAGATTTTCTCATTCCTATAGCTAGTTCCCATAAAATTATTCTTACGCTCTACCCACCCCCCAATACAGGGTTTCACGATAACTTAGCCTAGCAAGATCACAAAGAAAAAAATTAAGCTGAAACTAGCAAACTACTGGGCCATTTACTGAGAGTAATCCAATTGCAAAAAACCCTATTCCCAGTAGAGGATTTCCACTAAAATCCTACAACAGGGACATTTAACCAGATTAGGTACCAGGGAAGATAAAGAGGCTGGTATTAGATGATGAATGGATTAGAGTCAAGTTTCATTTTAGAATGTGTCTTCATTTTCTTTTATTACTTTTAGTAAGGAACAACTCGCATTAACATCAAGGAAAAGGAATTGCATGCAGAGAGAAGGGAGGGTGGAGTTGCGGGACTGCCCACCAGAGCCATGGAAATGGCAAGGGTGTTCATTAATGCCCTACTTTGGGGGCTCTTTCCCCCCCCCCAGTGGGTGAGGGGGAGCTACAAATAAGCCTGGGTAAACCATTTCTCAACTGCTCTAACAGTGTTTGGGCCGGGAATAAACTTTAAAGTTCCAAAACTTTTGGAAGATGAATCAGGAAAGGAAGATGTACACTTGAAGTGTTACAGAAAAACTGGAAAAAAAGAAATCTATTTAAAATAAATGCTTCCACAGCCTAAAATAATGACCCTTCTAAAGACTCAGGCCTTTAGAAAAGATTTGCAATCTGATTACTGGTTCTTCTTAGAGGTTGACATTTTAAGATGAAAGAACTTATTAAATGATTAAGCGACTCCAAACAGGATGGTGGGCTTGTTGTTTGTTGTTATTCTTGTTTTGAGGAAGGATGGTTTAAAGCAAGCCATTGAAAATAAATAACAGATAGAAAACATGTTGGCTATTTGGTTTTACTAGGCCAAATCCAACAAACCAGAGCTTCAGGAATTAAGTGTCAAGATTTTCTAGAATAAGCAAAATCTTATGAGCCATTCATTACATTGTACTGAATAATACATTTGTAAGGGTGAGCCCTATCTGATTATTACAACAAGCTTAAGTCAAAATCATTTATTGCCTACAATGTATACAGTGGGCATTTAGCCTTACTCTCATGTGTATTACAAGTTATTTACATCTCTGATGTTAGATATTAGATTCTTGAATTTCTTGAAGGTAGAGTTTGTGATTGCTCATTTTTCTATCCCCAGCACCTAATAGGGCCACCACGCACAGGAGATGCTTAGAAAAAAATTGTTTTTAATTGATTTGAATTGCTAAGCACTATGGGGATTACAGATTACTAGTCATTGGGAAGAGAGAGAAAGGAGGAAAAATAAACAAATAAGCAAAAGGAACTCTGTCCTTGGGCAACGTGGAATAACATTTTTGAAGAAATATGAAATTTTAAGAAATGTATGAATTAAATATAGGTTATCCCAAAAATCTTAGTGGAGTTTTAGCTTTAATTCCTTAAAAATGCACTAAGACTTTTGAGATGCACTGTATATAATTTAGCACAAAATATGTAATAATTCACCTATCACTTTAAAGTTTTAAAGCATTTTTTTTTTTAATAATGTAAGGGGCAAGTATTAGAGAACAGTAGGTAAGGAAGGAAACTGGGATTTTACTGGCAGTACAGGGAATTCCCAGATGAGGGCACTCCTTCTACCAGTGCAAGATGGCACCATCTTTGCAATTTGTAATCTTAAAGCACTGAGTGGCTAAGTGATTTACCTCAGGTCACACAGTCAGCATGTATTATAGGAAACACTAGAAAACAGATCTCCCTGGCTTCAAGGCCTGCTAAGAATCTACTATGGCAACGTACAACAGAAAGAGTTTTGAGGATGCAGTTCAGCTTCCACTTCAGATATTTAGAATCTGTACAACAATGGATAAGATACTGAGCTTTTCAGTGTCTATCTCTAAAATGGGAACTGGACAGGATAACCTCAGAGATGATCTCTTCTAGTTCTGGATCTGGATCTTAGTTTGCCTTTGGATCAAATAAAATTGAGAGCAAATATCACATTTTATAAATGAGGAAATAAATTGAGAAAGATATGTTCCTTTACCCAAGGTCACCCAGCTGGCAAATGAAAGAAATTAGACACAACACTCTCACACTACAAATATAGAACTATTTCTATATACTTTTCTACCAGCAGAAATAATAAAAATCTAATCAATCAGCATGTATTTATTAATCTATTCTATACAAAACACTGTGTTAGGCCCTAGGGATAAAAATAATGCAATGACTCCTACTCTTTAAAAGCTTACATTCTAATGGGGACAAGAGCAATAACAAAAATGTGGAATTAATATAAAAAGAAAAAATACAAATAAATAAAAGTTTAATACAAAAAGTAGTTGGAAAGAAAGAGAAGCAGATGATGCTTGTGGTAGACAATCAGTGCTACAGGAACAGGAGAATGCAAAGATCAGTGTGAACTGAATAATATGATAGGATTTGTCTAATACCTGAAGTACTGAGTGAATAGACAAGAGGGCCAATGCTTCTTCCCCATAGGAAGAACATGGAGAGTAAAGGCATAAAAGCCAAAAGATGCACAAAGTGTATTCAGGAGACCATTCAGTGAAACTGAACAAAATCAAATGAGGAACATCATTCACTGCTCCCTCAAAAAAAAAATTCTATAATCGCAAATTCTAGAATTCTCTCCCAAACATTATTGTAATAGAAACTAAGAAAGTTAATGCATTTATTAAGCATCTGCTATGGACCAGACATTGTGCTAAGTTCAGGAAAGGGATATGAAATCTTCTAAAAATCTTTCTTGGAAAGCAAAGAATAAGGGTTTGATTTTGATTTCCTCCTCAAATATTAAACAATTAGTAAGAATTGTTTAATATTTTCCAGGTAGCTGTTTTAGGCACTGAAGAAAACAATGACAAAAATGAAAGTCTCTGCATACAAGGAGCTTATATTGTATGAGACAACAAGTATTTACAACAGACATACATACATACATACAACCAAGTACAGACAACAAATACAACAAATAATATATGCAAAAAAATGAATTCATTCAAGGTAATGTAAGAAGAAGACCTAATAGCTCATGAGAGGTAAAAGTGGGAGAGAGGGAAAATTGATGTTATAAAAAAAAAAAACTCATGGAAAGAATGGCATTCCAAGTTGAGTATTGAAAAATCATAGGCTCTAAGAAGAGACTGAAAAGACAGGTCAGAGTCAAGTTTTGAAGGGCTTTAAATATCAAAAAGATATCTGTATTTGGGAGGTAAAAGAATACTAGAATTTGTTGAGTAAGAGAATAACATGAATACATGCTGGAATGCGGATTCTTCATCTTTTACATACATGGCACAAGCAACTCTAAAAAAACAAAACAAAATCACACCCCTTCCAAAAAAAACAAACAAACTCAAGTTTTGTTACAGTGACCAAATTTTTCTGGGTATTTCTGTCTATACAAACATAGCCATGTCTATTTCATAAGCCAGGATTCTTGTTAATATAATTAGGGTAACTCAAAGGAAGAACAGCTCAAGGGATTAAGAGCTACAGATGTATTCTAGACTGAACCTTAAGGTTCCCTATCCTCACATCATATCCTTGAAAAAGGAGAGATGAACACTTCTTCAAGTGCCTGATTTCCAGCAAAGACAGGTTAGTCATTTATCCTACTAAAATTACCTGGAACCCCTAGATGCCTCAAGGCAACATGAGAGATCTCCTGATTTGCTTCATTATGTGAAGAGAAAAAGGGCTCTCTCAAATATTACCCACAACATATGAACTGAGGACAGGGATAAAGAGCATGGTAAACAGCAGTATATTCATCTGTCACAGTCAACAATTTAGCCTACTTCTTATACAAGAAAAGAGAAAAAGAAACAAGACTATGGTGATAAAGACTTTGATCCTCCTAGAGCATTGTGGGCTTGTTCCTAAATACATGGTATCAATCTTCCTTCATAAGAATAATGTTTCCAGCCTGATAGATGGGCCTTTCATACCTTCCATAGGAAGTGACTCCCTCCATAATCTACATATATGTTTATGGGTATGTATGCATGTATATTTGTATTCCTATGTTTAAATATATGTATACACATGCATTTACACCATAATGATAATATAATACAATGAAAGCCACATGCATTGTTCAAATAATGAAAAACAGAACATGAGGATACCTTGTAATCAGGATCAACTTTATTACAAAATATTTTAAAAGGTAAAGGACTTAGAGAATTTCCCAGTTCTTTAAAGAAACTAAGTTTTCAGAATTTGCATTCAAAAGTTACCCTATACAAGATGTGTACACAAAAATAGGTTGTTTAAGGGCTTCTCTTCAGTCTAAAGACCTGTCAAAAGTGGGGAAATGAGACTATCACTTTCCCCAGATTTCTTCTACTGCTCAATCTGTCATGTGATAACATAAAACCAGGGATTTTCAAGAAATTCATTACCCAGTTTAGTTTTGAAATATGTCAAGGGATAGCATTCACTACCATCAAAGATAGCAAATTAAGTTTCCAAATCAGGAAAGGAAGAAAAAAAATAGAATTTGAATAATATAATTACAGGAGGATGGAGAGAGAAGAGATGGTGAAGGAAAAAGTAGGAGGAGGGATTTATAGGTAAGGCCTGGCTCATTCCTCTAACTGATGAATCTCGAATCTCTCTACTATCTTAAATAAGTAACCACCATTTATTAAGTGCTTTTTCTATGCCCAGCACTATGCTAAAAATCTGGGGATACAAATATAAACCAAAACTTGGTTTCCTGCCTTCAAAGACCTTGCATTGTAATGAAAAAATCCAACACAGAAAAGGGAATTTGTGGGCTAGAGAGAAGGTAGATGAAAAGGTCAAGGAAAGAAGAGCACAAAGTTTTTAAAAGAGTTTAAATTGTAATGGGATTCATTGTGTTTATGTAAAGAGATGAAGTCCAGGACAAGATAATATTTGTCTAGACAGTCTTCCCAAATCTGAAAGACATTTCAAGAATCTAGCCTTCCATAATCCCAGAGACTTGACTCGCTATACCAACACCAGCCAATTCAGCCATTTACCAGATTCCACCAGTATCAAGCTAAAGCTCTCTGGCTCCCTCCTTCTCCCAATAGAATATCTGCATGAAATAGAGTAGTTTTGGGTGAGGATTTTCTTTCCTAACTTTTTTTTTTTTTGGGGGGGGGGAGGTGAGAGGGGAAAGATGGATGGAGAATGATAATTATGGACAAGTAAATAGGCGTGGAATTAAAGGACCCAGAATCTTAATGACCCTTTTAATAGGATGCATGTACTTCTGAAATTCTAGTATTAAATCAGCTTAAAGATGGATTATGTTAAAGAAACATATTGCATGTGATCAGTATCAGACTAACAAGAAAAGAAATAAAGTAATCTGTTAAATGAAAAGTCAGGTAAAAATATTTTTAAAAAGTAAGACAACACATTATCCTAATTTGATCATTTTAAGATGCATAATAGCTTATAGGCTTTTCCTTCCTTTTTTTTCTTTTTTGAAATGCCACCTACCTGGTTAAGCTGTTGCTCCCTAAACTTCCATCCCCTTTTCTTCATTAAGGTCTGTAGCTTTGAGCATTGAACATTTTAATTATAAAGACCCTTTAACACTACACAATGCTTAAACTCTTCCCATCCAAATTATTCATCAAACCCCAGCACAGGGAAGACCTCCTTGACTGACCCTTGACCTTTCAAGGGTCCTTAAGCCCTCAGTTTGGCTGCCCCCTTGGAAGTTGCCATACCACCCTCATTGAGACACTACCCCCCCACACACACATACCCCACTCGGTACCCATTTGTAATTTGGAACTTGGCAAGTACGAGATTGATTAGGCCCTTAGAGCCCAGCTTCCTTACCTTCCCCTACTCTGGGCAGCCTAAAAGGAATGAAAGCTCACCATTCACATCTCCACCTATTAATCAACAGACTTTGAAAACAAATGGAGCTATTGCTCCGCCCGTTCTCTCAGTTGGGCCCTCCTCTTCAATACTCCCCTATTGCTTTCCCTTTCTGCAGGAGAAAGATGGGGCCAGAAAGTGCCTTTATGAGCCCAGCACAATAAAACAAAAGCAGCACAGAGCAGCATTTGTCAGCCTTTTCCCCTCCTCAGGGTAGATGGGGAAGGTCTTCAGTGGTCTTGAATTACCAGGCCCTCCCAGGGACTGAATTCTACATTAGTAAAGGGCACTATTCACTCCTGGTTTACATTAAAAATGGGTTTATAACTCATCTCCATGCGTTTTCCAGATGCCGTTTATTATGACTGCACAGAGGCCAATGGCGACTAGTAAAACATTAATAGATATTTCAAGTCACTGGAGCCATGGGGGAATGGGGGAGGGCTCCCGAAGCAGGGAGGAGGAGGCAGTAAGAGAAATGGAGCACCATTTCCTACCAACAGGCAACCCTCCATAACTAACTGGAAGTCAATGGGAACGATAGGAAAAAAAAAGCATAATCCCCTCCTATCCATGCCATCACTCAATAACAACATTTAACTCCTACAGAGCTTCAAGAATAATACCAAGGAAAAGCCTTCACATGTAAAATACTCCCAAGTCACCTGAGGAGAATTTCAACTAAACAATCTTCAAACTCCTCCATACTGCCCAATAACAACTTTTACTTCTCCACTACTCCTTTATTAGTGGAGAAAAGAGAGGAGAGAACTCCTAACTGGTTAAGCTGTGTCTTCCAAAGTTCATCAATATCTCCCCAATAAGATTCTCTTCCTTCCCATACCTTTTTACTTGCTCCCTATTTCAAACCATCAAGTGACAGTGCTCAGTCTTTTCACAGTTTAATGTAGCTCTTTTCTGCCTAAGCCCTTGCCCTAAGCTAACTGCTTATTGTTCCCCAGGACAAGACCTCCATTGATAACTACTGGCTCCCTGTTGAAAATACTAAAAAGGGGGGGAAAGGGATGGGGTGGGAATAATAAACAAAAGATAGAAACTAGCACCCCTCCTGTTTTTTCCATCCCATTCATCTTGCACACTCATCCCCCCCCTATAAACCCTGTACCCATTTCTAATATACCATCTCTCTCTTGGGGCCAATTTCTCATTCACACAAGTTAGGAGTAAGGGATGGAATTACATGCCAAAAACTCCAACCAAACACATCCAAACTCAGTCTGACATTCTCCTTCAATCGTTCAGCTTTCAAAACATACTTACAGCTTGCAGGAGTTATCAATCCCAAAGTCGGAATTGTGATCACCTTTACCGACCTCAAGGGTACTCAGGATGCTGAGAAGACTGCTCGGGTTCCTGATTCTCTAAATATTACAATGCTAACATAAGAAATACTCAAAGTACATCCAGTTTAGATGGCCACAACAGAAAGCAAATATTCCTCATGACTTTGACCAAATTTTGCCGATTCATCAGTATTCATGAACCCACACAGGCATTTTTAACATTCTTTCTATGACAGAGTCGATTGGAGGGGGTAGGGAAAGGAGAAACGAACAGTCAGTTTTAATACAAATTCTCATATTCATACACACAGGCAGAGTTAACAAACCATCTAAGCACTTAGCACCCTCATATGTATCTTATTGCATACATGTATGTATATACATAGATACACACATACATGTATGTATATAGGGTATGTATTACAAAAACTCCTTCTAGTATCACGTAAAACTGACTGTCAGTGCATCTCTTTAAATGGCCAAAGGCTCAAACTCCTCTCAAACATGGTTTCTTCCTAACCTCAGAAGGGAAAGGGAAAACACCACCAAAAACCCATCTCACAATTAAGTAGCTGCCCAAAGCCGATGAAGACGGGAAAACTCTGAACATACCTCTCATTCAGGCTAAGCAGGACTTTCATAGGCTCTTGAACAATTACTTCCTGCTAAGTTCATTAACCATAATTTATTTCTACTCCTTCTCATTTACTTTCCAAAAAAAAAGAAAGCATCCTATTGTGCCACTCCCAGCTAACCTTTAAGGACCTTAGAATTTAATGCCTTTGCCTGAGTAAGCCAGTTAGTGGCCTGAAAGACTCTTGGCTTGTCCTGCTCCTGCAGGAGTTTTTTGGAGTTTTTGGCTCTGTAGAAGAGCATACCCCAGCATCCCAGTGTTTTAAATATGGAGTGAATCTTGGGGGAGGATTGTCAAAAAGAGGAAAAGGACTTTATTCTCCCCAGAGACTCTCAATGCCCTACCACAAGTTTCACTAAGTAAATTCCAATTGAGCACAAGTAATCATTTTCATTCCTAAATAGTGTAAAGAATTAGAAATCTCATTCCCACTGGGAAAATATTTCTCAGTAACTTTGAGATTTTATGATTAAGGGATGACTTAATTAATTGTACTTATCTTGGGTTATGGAAGCATTGGAAGGAGAGCATACACAGCTCCCTCTAAAAAAAACTGGATATTTTCCTATCTTAAAAAAAAAAAACTGGATATCTTCCTAATGAAAGATAATTTTTTTTAACTTTTCAAAGACAAGTCCTTTAAAAAAGAGAAAAAAAATTCCCCCCCAAAAAATGGTTTTAGTAAAATATTACATAATCTTTCATCCTTCTGATTTGGGATAGAATGGAAAAAGTGACACAATATTTGATATTTTTTATTCTACCTCATCTCAATTAGAATAAATTGCTCATGTATTACCAGCTTTGTTAAGATGAATAAGTCTTTTCCTCCAGTATAACCGTTGTCCAACAGTGGGTCAAAATAATAGTTTTACTCTAGAGGTTGGTAAGTGCATTCATAAAACAATTATTTTGTAGAAGTTCTATCATACATCATGTGAATTTTTTCACCTATAAAAGGATGAAGCAACTTACTGAGGGTGGGAGAGGAAGTAGAGATGATAGAGTGGGATAAGAAGAAATTACTTTTTATGTATATATTAGCCATCAATATTGGCATGGGGATGGGATGGGGAGGGAAGTAAAGGAAGGGAAGGAAGGAAAGGAAGGGAAGGAAGGAAAAGAAGGGAAGGAAGGAAAAGAAGGGAAGGAAGGGAAAGGAAGGGAAGGAAGGGAAGGAAGGGAAGGGAAAAAAGGGAAGGAAGGGAAGGGAAAAAAGGGAAGGAAGGGAAGGAAGGGAAGGAAGGGAAGGAAGGGAAGGAAGGGAAGGAAGGGAAGGAAGGGAAGGAAGGGAAGGA
>JAJPUD010002579.1:252338-263816 GCA_023553655.1 Myrmecobius fasciatus
GAAGGAAGGAAGGAAGGAAGGAAGGAAGGAAGGAAGGAAGGAAGGAAAACACAATTCCATTGTATGTTTGAAGCTACTAAATAATGAAACTACATTGGAAAAATAATCTTTCTTCCTCAGTGTACTATAAGCTAGAAGTTTTAGAAAACACATAAAAATGTTGCAAGCAAAAAGTAAATTAAAGCCAGTTCAGTTTTAAAATATACACATACATACTCAAAAATATAGAAAAGAATACTACAAATATTTGCAGCAATCTAAAGGACATGTCAGGATTTCAACACATTCCAAAATACTACCCATGGAAAGAACTTAATGACACCCGTCAGCCAGGGACCCCACTGGTTCCAATCTACAAAGGGGAGGTTTCCCTAAGAATATAGTGTTGCAGAGTCTGCTACATTTAGAAAATGTATATGTAGTAGCATGTTGTGACAGAACAAAGATTGTAATATCTGTATAGTTTTATATTCAGGAATTTACCCTTTGAAGCAGCTCCTTTCCATATAACTAACTCCAAGAATAGAAACAGAATGATTCATTTCAACAACACAATGAAACACAAACTAAGCAAGTCATTTAACAGACAAATGTAAAGGTCTGAAATAATCCAAAATCCTTAAAAGGAGAAACTCCTATTAAAGGAGAAACTTAGGAAACATTGTCTATACATATTTGTAATCTCTCTCACACAATTTAGGATTTATACATGATCGGTTTCATTGGATACTTCATGCTGTCAATAAGAAATATCAAGACACTTTTTTGGTCATTCCTTTCCGGTTGAACAGAGGATTATTCTCTTGCATTTAAACAGTGGAGCAAACATTAAAAGCCACAGAATTTGAAGAACATTCCCACACCCCTCAAACACCCCCATTTCATACCAGTTTGAAGATATAATCGATGTAAACATTTTGATCATTGACAGGATTCCCACACATTGAAAACAATTAAGCAAATGCCTCTGGCTTCAAAGGGACAACAACCTAAAAGCCAGGACCAGCCAAGTGGTTGGTCACTGCAGTTGGAAAAGACACTGTAATTTCTCCCCAAAGCAGAAGTGGGATTGCAAAGAAGGGCTTTTTTTCCCCTAATCATTAACAGCACAATGGGCTGTCATCAGCTTCTTCTTCAGGTTTCTAAAACAAATCACACATTCTGTATTTTATGAATTGAGAGAGCATGAACACCAGAAGCAAGACTGAACTACTAAAAGCCTGCATCTAAATTTGTAGGTTTAAAATAAACACAATTAAAGAGAGAATAACAGAAAGCTAGCATAAAATATGAACAAGCAGACACAGTTTACATAATTCCTACTACCGGAAAAACTACTTGCTTAGAAATACATAGGGTTTAGAAAGCAAACTCTCTGTGAAGAAGTATCATTTTTGTGTCTTCTCCATGCCCCCCTCCAAGCCTTATACACCTCCAGCCCACCCTGATTGGGAAAAAGTGAAAAAAAAATCAGCTTTATAGAAAGCCCAAATAAAAATACCCACTTTTGGAGTGAGGCTTGGCTTTATTTGGGAAAATAAACCAAGTAGATTCAAATTGTGGTAAAAATGTAAGTACTGGGACTTACTTTAAAAAAAATAGAAAAGAAAGGAATAATGTTCCCCTCAAAGTGTACTGTCAAATATACAGAGCATAAGGTCACAGCTTGAGGTGACCGCTTTGTCCTTTCTTTTCCCTTTTTTTTGGGGGGGAGGAGAGGAAAAGGGGGGCTTACATCCACCAGAATAACAACAAAAAGTCACAAGGGAAGTTCAATGGTCAGGACTGAAAAGGGTATTCAGACCCATAGATTCTCATTCTCTCTCTCTCTCTCTCTCTCTCTCTCTCTCTCTCTCTCTCTCTCTCTCTCTCTCTCTCTCTCTCTCTCACACACACACACACACAATGCTACTCAGTGCTACTCACCCAGCAATTCAAATTGAGGTGCCAACAGCCCAACTGCTGGAATAGAGAGAACCCAGAAGCTACTGCAGCTCCTTTCCCACTCAAATCTTCCATCCCCACTAAAATTGCATCCCTCGAGTACATAACGGCTTTGGCTTTCCTTCCCTTTACCTCAAAAACTTTCGCAGCACCTTCAAGATGCGGATTATGCCAGTTTTAGTTTTAGTTTTTTTTTTTTTTTAACTTTTCTTTTTTGTCTATTATTTTTCTTAAAGCTTTTCTCACCTTCCCCCCCTCCCGCCTTCCCCTTCTTCCCCACCTTTCACTTAAAGTACTGAAAAAAGCATCTTGAAAGAGCAAGATGTCTCCAATTTTGGGGCCTGGTATATTCTGAATGCTCAAAATCCACTGTCATGTTGCCTAGAAAAAAAAAGTGTTTTAGTCTTTTCTTTTTCCTTTTCCCTAAAGTGTAGCCGAGGTTTGCTGGTTGCAGCAAAAAACGAGTGGAGAGAAGCCTCCTCTGGTTCCCTAATCTTTACCACTTTGGGAGCCTTTGAGGGGGAACAGGCCTATTTTTTCCTGCCTGCTCAGGGCACCCAGGAAAAGTCCTCCCTCCCTCCCTCTCCTGTTACCTTGGGCAGCAGTGACAGTGCTACCGAAGCACAGGTACTACCTAAGAGCATGCAGGTGATACTGGCCAGCCATAAGGGAGCATGATCAACTAAGTGTACCAAGTAGTCATTTTATCAGGAAGAGTGTCAGGTCTTGAAAAACAAATATCTTAGGGAAGGAGCCGCCAGGGAACAAATGGGGCGGGGGAAGGGTATATTTTCTTGTCACCCTGACACAAAAGGGACACTTTGCAGGGCCTGACTTAGCTCTGGTTCTCCCTTACTATACACCCATTGCCTTAACGGTTTTTAACTGACCTCCTTGACTAAGCTTTAACGGTTTTTAACTGACCTCTCTGGCAAAGACACAACCAGAAGAATTTGAGTCTTCTGTGTTCACTGGAATTCCAACAGCCAGAGTACCTGATCACTTTTCAAGAGCTATTGATTTTGCAAGTTTTCTCAGGGACACACACACACACACAATGGGAGAAGGGTGCACAGGCCATCAGAGAATCCTAACAAGCCACCTTACTGCTTCTCACACCTCATAAATGATAACAAGGATAATTTTTGCTTAATTTGAGCTGGCTAGTTCAGACAACACACAAGAAATATAGTGTCAATTTTCTTTTACAAGGTAGAAGATCTAACGATGGGATAAATAGTGACTGACTAGCTAAATGTCATCCTAAGTCCTCCTAACCCTACTCCAAAAGCTATAAAAAGTATTAGGAATCCATGGTCCCCTCCCCCACACCACTGCCCCAAAAAGGGGGGAATGAGGTGCTTTATACAGGTAGGTTATGCAGGCAGTGAAAATACCATTGCCACACAGGATTTGCACCTATCTTGTAGAAGCAAAAGCAATTGCAAAGATTTATTTTCTTCTGGCTGCCACTGCCACAGACACAAGGAAGATGTTTTTAATTTGGAAAACTGACTGCTATACTTCTTATCTCCAAACACACAGAATTGTTTACATGACATATGCTTTTAAACAATCTCTTAATATACTAAACAAGTTAATAACCTCCTCCTCCCCAACACACACACACACACACACACACACACACACACCCCAAAGCAAAAAAGGTTGGGAAGGGTTTAAGGATAATAATAAATAAGGGAATTCTGCATCCTCTTTATTTAAAAAAAAAAACACACACACCTCCCCTCTCTCCCCTTTCTCTGTACTTATCTGGCCTTCCTGTGTAAGTGTCACACAGCAATCTTTAAGGCCCTTAATACCAAAACAAAACCCTGCTATTTCCCCTTACATGGTAGTAACAAAAGCAATGAGACTCCGGCTTGACAAGTAAAAAGCCCCAACAACACGGCAGCTAATTGCCTTCCCTCCCTCTATTCACAAGGACCACCACATTGCATCGCCTGCCTTTGTCACCCGAGCAATTTCTTAAGTAAACTGCAAGTTCTCTCCCTGGTGATGGACAGTTCCCAATCATTTAGTAACAATAACTTATAAAGTGCAGTAACTCTAGGCTAGGACTAAGAATTTATTTTTTGGCTTTTCCAAAAGGGAGGATAGATGGAGACCACAAGATGAATCAACACCACAAAAAAAAAAAAAAAAAAAAAAAAAAAAAGTGATTAAAATGAAAAAAACAGTTGATTAATCTCTGAATTTTTTCCAACTCACTCCTCCCAGGAAACTAAAGGCACTTGATAACTAACCTATCCTTTTAGTTCAAATTATGCCACTCCAACTTCTCCAACTATACACAGATCAGCCAAAGGAAAAAACAAAGTATTGCTAATTAACTAGATTCTGCCAAACTTTGTGTATGTATGGGTGTGTATTTTTATTTTTAAAACGGAACCATCAGTAAGTTGCAAGGTCTCCCCAAAATAGGTCCAATAACTTCTCTTCCCTTTTAGCATGAAATTGCAATCCATCACTGGAGAGAAGGCGGGGGGTGTGGGAGAGATAGATCATGGAGGGGGTGAAAGAGGAAGGCTGGGAAGACCAAACTGGAACTTTGGTTTTACATCACATTTTCCCTAATCCGGAACACAACCATTCCCCTTACCCCCTTCAAGTAGGAATGTTGGGGGGGAGGGCGGCTTGATTGTCTGTTTGTTTGTTTGTTAGTTATTGTTTCAGGTTCTTTTAAGAGATTTCTGAGAAAAGGGGACAACGGAGATGGGGATATTTTATGTGATAAAGAGAAAATGCTACTGTTTCACTAAAAACTTTGGGAATGGGAAGGGATGTGAAGGATTCCTCGTTGCTGTAGCCCTGTGGGGGACCTTAACCCAAAGCCCACACAATCCTTCATCTCTAAATTATAAAACATAGAAGCACATTTCCCGTGTCACCGAGTTAAGTTTCTAAATCCAAAGGTATTCCGATAGAATTTTTTGGAAAAGAAAAAACAACTAAACGAAGACCTCCATTCCACCGGGCAGCTCAGCAGTTAGAAGAACATCCATCCCTTAAGTTATCTCTAACTGACCGAGAACATCCCCAAGCCGAGAAGCCACCAGCATGCAGGAGAAATGCACAAACCACCCAACTAGGGAGCAGTCGACAGGAGGCAAATGCAAAGGATGGCTATTGGGCTGAGGAGGATAGCTTACCATTTACAACGGTTTTAATCGGGCTCCTTCACGCTGCCTGGTTTCAAGCATGCTGCCGTTGGGTATATTACCGTACTTACATGGATGTGCAATCACATTGGTGTTGGGCTGCTCCACCGGAGGGCAGCACCCACCCTACACCATTCACAACTGAGCTGCACTGAACAGATAAACACAGCAGCCAGACACACAACACCAGCTCTTCAGCCAAGATGCTCAAGTACAGTTCCATTCATAGAATTATCTCGCTTGATAGGGAAGAACACAATAACTCCAATCCCCCCCCCCCATTCAATAACAATCCACCCAAGGGGGGAGGGTGGGGGGGACGACGAGAAGCTCTTTTCCCAACCCCCGGAATTCAGTCAAAAGAACAAAGACTGATATTTTGTTTGCCGACTTGGCAAACATAAAGGCAATTTCAATACTCCAAAGAAGTTCACCTAAGTTGGTGAAAGTAGTACTTTGCAGTTCTCCAGTGAAATTAAGCTTTAATAGCTATTTGATGCTACTCAGAGAAGGGGGAGAAAGTATTTGAATTTGGAATAAAGTTACTCCGCTCTAAGTTTTTGGGGTTTTTTTTTTCCCTTTCTTTCTTGCCAGCCAGAACTGTCCTCGGAAATCCTGGACAATATCCACAGCTTAGTTATTAATCTTGTTGAATTATTATTAGTTTTAAGAAAAAACAGAAACAGACTGTAAAAAAAAAAAAGCCCCCAATATGGAAAAAATCAGAACCATTTACTGTATAAAAAATTGTCCTAGCTAAGTTTAAAAAAAAAAAAAAACACCACAGAAACTTGTGGATGTGCTCCTTTAAAGCAAATGGTCCTAACACATATTAAACCACCGCTGCGAGTCTTCTAAGCATAGTAGGAAAAAATGACTATTGATCTTCAAATAGCGATAATTGAAAAGATCAAAAAGATTAAACAAAATCAAGAATGTGCTGACTTACCATGCTATGCTTTTTTTGTTGCAACTTTGTAGAAATTTCACTCAAAGAAACTGCATCAGAGGTGTCAAATTTTTTAGCGGACTGTGATCGTATTATTTCCGCAGCCCTGCCTTCCAATGCTTCAGAACTTTTTCCCCTTTCTCTTTTTTGTTTGTGGTACCTAGCTTTTTGCTATAGACTTTAAAAGCCTTCAGCTCAGCAAACCAGCACAAATTATCTTGCCACCTTGCACAGCTCTGATGCTTTGGCCGCTAACTTTGGAAGGCCCTTTACTACCGCATCAAAATTAGCATTGTCAAAGCAGTTAATGAATATTAATATTGTATTTGTCATTGGAGCCGGCCCGTTGCTGAACTCCGAGTCATCCATCAGGGACAAGATTAAGAACACAATTATTTCTGACTGACAGGGACCAAATCTGCTAGAATTTTTTTTTTAAACAATTCGGGGGGAAAAAAACCCACAATATCATCATCTTAAGGTGTCTCCCAAGAGACTGGGAACCAGATTAATACGCTTTTAATGAAGTAGAGATCATTATGTATGAAGGCAAAGGGAAAAAAAAAGATGTACTATTCAAGCTATTTAGTTATGGTGTGGCTAGAATTTTTTTTTTTTTAATGCAGATGGCATATCTTTTTCGACAGCTGTCCAGATTTTATTCACAGTGTTCTAAGAGAAAAGACTTTTTCTGAAATATTTCTCTTTAAAAAAAAGAAAGTGAAGAAGAAGAAGAAGAACAGAGAAGGAGCAATTCGCCCCATCTGGGATAATTTTCCATGTCTTCACTTTCACTGTCGGCAGCACGGTAAATAATTCCTACACAAATTTGACAAGAAACACCTTCATCAGCTACAGCTCCTTCCACCCCTATTCCCCAGATTCCAAGCACTGTCTCTCTCACTTTATTCAGGATGAACCATTACATTTACAGAAACTCTTAAATTCCCTTTAACAGTGACATCTTTCTGTAATAAACACAGAGGCAACAGCATACTCTTAAAAACACACCCACACACAAGCAGCAGATATCAAGTCCCCTGAAAAAAACAGAGTACCTATCACAATATTAGGAGCTAAGATTTTCTAATTTCAGATGTAACCAGTCTAAATATATGTTGGTTTCAGTTGTGTTCTTTAAAAAAAAAAAAAAAAGAAAAGAAAAAGAAAAGAAAAGAAAAGAAAGAAATTAAACTAACTCTATATTAAATCCAAAAGGAGAAAACTGGCTGGATAACAGAAATATATGCTAGAAATTATTAAAGCCTGGTCCTTTTCTTTTCAAAACAGGATGAATAAAAGGAATGAAGTCCAAAAGCTCGAGTCTTACCTGATAGAACCAATTTATTTGAAATCACCAAGTTCATTTCAACACATATATGTCATCTACACCTGAGTTATGTATAACTACAGAAAGATAAATATCTAGATAAATAGAGATATATCTGGCTATAGCCATTTCTTGGACCTTTTTGAAATGACTTGCTTTCCTGTCTTGTTTCATATCAATTGTCTTCGAGATGATTTTTCTCCCTCTCTTCCCCCCCTTCATATTTTAAATGTGGTAAAAGGGGAGAAATAAAAGGGATAAAATGGCAGATGTGATGGTTAATCTACCCAATGAATCGCGGGGGTCTAGCTAAAGCCGTAATGGCCACTGCGCTAATCTACAACACCCACTGACCACCCCACCACTGGCCTTCTAATACTATTATCAACCCTTAGATGAACATTCTAAATTAGAGTTTTGTTCGAAAAGGGTGTGAATCTGACCTCCGGTGTTAGGGAGCCGCTGCTGTACATACGCAGATGGCAAAGTTCTTATGAAGACACTACCTCTTTCTGGGCACCCCCCCCTCCAATAAAAGGCTTCTATTTGATATTTCTCAAGATTAGTCTCATTTTCTTGAACTATGATTCTCCCCACCCAGACATTCCCCAATCCCCTCCTGCCACAGCCACCAAAACTGCCCAGCACTATCATCACACCATTGTATATCCTTATCTGCCATAAGGACATAAGCAACAGACACAACAAAGATCCCTTCTAAACAAACAATTTTTTAAAAAATACTTTGCACTTAAACCCAACTTTATATACTCTCTCAAACGCACACATATATACAAATGTAGAGAGAGATACACACACATACAGAGAGAGAGAGAGAGAGAGAGAGAGAGAGAGAGAGAGAGAGAGAGAGAGAATTTACCACTGTTGGTTTTCTTATGTCCAAGAAAACTTTGGGGGCATTATAAAAAGACATCACTTGTAATATCAAAAAGCATGTTACAAATTCACTTATAGCAGAAGAGAGACAGACAGTACCCAGAAACTAGGGACTCTCAACCTTTCCACTTATGTGTGTGAGCTATGCATTAAAAGGGGGGGAGAAGGAGGGAGGGTACAGGGAAGTATGTTCTGAGACTTTAGCTGAGTTTTTTGGGAGACAGTTTTTTCCTTTCATTATTTTATTAGAATATAAAGAACCTAATTCTTTATATTCTTGTCACATGGGATTATTTAAAAGAACGTTTCTGATTCCACAGAATTTAAAAACACAAATAATAAAGTGGAAAAAAATAAAACCCTGTCAATGCTAAGTTTGAACAGGAAGGAAGAGAGGGAGGGAAGGAGGAAGGAAGAGGAAGGAAGGAAGGAAGGAAGGAAGGAAGGAAGGAAGGAAGGAAGGAAGGAAGGAAGGAAGGAAGGAAGGAAGGAAGGAAGAGGAAGGAAGGAAGGAAGGAGCAAGCGAGCTTCAGTGACTAATTTTTTACAAGAGAGACTGTTGGGGGGCGGGGTTTGACTACTATTTTCTCTTTTTTGTTGTTGCTTATATTTGTTGTCTTATGACACTGAATATCCCATTAATATATGAAATAAAATCTTCTATATACAGCAATGGCTGAGTCCTGAGACTATTGAAACACCAAATACCTTCCTTCTATATAATTAAAGTTTATTAATATAAGGATCTCTTGCCTCTTTATTTTACACTTTTTGGATTTTGGTTCAGACAGGACTTTTCATTTCACTGTTATATATAACCATCCGCATCATTGTGGACCTCTTTATCATAGTTGTTAATGGGCTGCGCTCTCTCTCTCTCTCTCTCTCTCTCTCTCTCTCTCTCTCTCTCTCTCTCTCTCTCTGCTTCCCCAGCACGACCGCATCAGCACTAGTATCAAATTAACTCTCCGACTTTGAAACTTATTGATCTGCTATTAAGACACCAGTGAACTTGATGAAATGAGTGCTGTAGGTTCAGTCATGACTTCAAAGTCTAGCACAGCCACATAAAACAAGTGCCTTTGATCCTAACTCCGATCTGCTGAGGGTTTAAAGCCAGTTCTCCCTAAGCTGCCCTTCACACTCATCATGTCTGATGTCTTACCAACTAGTGACTTGATAATGTTAATAATGCAAATTTTAGCAAATGATTTTTACAATGGCAAAATTAATTATGGGAATTTAGGCTTCTTTCAGTTAAAGTACCTTCCCCTCTAAAAAATAATGGGAACAATTAGAACCACAGAGGGAAACTATGTGCCCAGATTGCTCCTCCAACTTAAGACCCTTGTGATTTCCATTCCTTCAGCACTCCTTTTTGCTGCTAAAACTGAAATGATTTATTGCAAATTAATTATCAAATAGCTTCAGATGAGTGGTAAGAATTTCGTTCATTTGGTTCTATTCCATTCTAGTTAGATGGTATTGGACAGAAACAGCTTCCTCTTTAATTATCTTTTCAGCATTTCCTCCACTGGCCACTGCAAATTTCTTTTTATTTAGTTCGTTTTTCATTATACTTCACCAAATTTTCAGAATCACATATTCCTCATCACTAAATTTATAGCTGTGAATGAATATAGAAGTCTACTTGTAAAATAATCAGCTAGCTTTGATTTTTATATGAAATCATAGAAAATACAGTCTAAAAATTGCTAAAATCTGGATAACCCGATAGAATTTTAAAAACAAAACATGCATTATTTAAAAATCATATTTATAAACTCTTTATATAATTAGAAAATGGTTTATATTTATAATTTGTTCAACTAAAACCACTGTGAATTACATATTTTTTTTTTTCCCTTGAAGGGAGCTCCTAATTATGGAATTAACTGACATAAGTTTTTAACAAAATTCATTCTTAAATTTGAAGTTTAAAATTAACATTTAAAATTTTGTAACTTTTAAGAAAATATAGGAAAAAAATATTTTTTTAAAATACTTCAATGATCTGATGAGCAATCCCATCTGGGGAACTAATATTTTCCCTTTTTTACGTAGTTGGGTTTTGGCAGAAGAATACTAATGATTAGAATTGAAACTAGATGACATCAAAGAAAAATTTCTATATCTCTTTTGATTTACAGTATGTCATTTTGTTTTATTATTACTGTTCTGAATCATTCCACAAATAAAAGAAAACAAATTCTCTCAGTGGATCTCTACTCCCACCCATTTCAATTTTGAGAGTCAAAATATGGCGGTAATGTAGCATTTCCTACCCCCACTCCTCTGTCCATCCATTTCTTCTCCTCCCCCCAAAAAATCTTTTAAAAACCCATACTTTTAATAAATGCCTTCAAATCAGGAATTTTTTTTGATTGTCTAATCAATGTGTTTTCCCAATTTTACTTTTAACAATCAAATTTAGGTGGCATTATGTATTGTGTTTGTGCTTTTCCCCTTGAATGTTGATACTCACTTAACCTACTTGCAAATTCTAAAGAAGTCAACACTTGATTGTGATAACGTTCAAAAGAATTTCCTCTGCCACTAGCACAGGAAAAAAAAACTTTCACCAATTAGTGCAGGAAAAAAGGAGGGAAAAGGCACAGTGCTGGCGCTCAAAGAGCCAGGCCTTGCGGCAAATCTGTCATGTCGAGAGGATTGATCAACAGGACGGCGATTTCTAATGGCATGTTGTCATGAAGAGTCAGCCACAGGGAGCCACCTGCTTTGCTCCTCATAGACAGCTAGGGAAAGGAAGGAAGGAAGAAGGGTGGGAGGGGAGGGGGAAGAGAGGGATGGCTTTCCACATCTTCCCCCACCAGTTCTCTTTTGCTAACAATTTTGGTAAAGGTTTCATGATTTTTCATTCAGTTGAAATATGTCAAGTCTCCGATCATATTACCCTGCCTTTAAGATTACAGTGAGTTGAAAGCTGACTTTTCTCTTAATTCTCTCCCCCCCCATTTTTATCCTTTGAGAAAGGGGACTGGTGTATCTATCACACCCCCTCCTTCCCCTTTGCCAACCAAGTATTTCTCAGATCAGAAGACACATTTATTATTATCCAAAATCAACATGGATCATCCGAACTTAATATAATGAGAGGGAAGGGGAGGGGAGAGAGAGAGAGAGAGAGAGAGAGAGAGAGAGAGAGAGAGAGAGAG
>JAJPUD010002579.1:268826-286435 GCA_023553655.1 Myrmecobius fasciatus
ACAAAAACTGACCACAGGATGCGGACGGGACGATCTGAGGTTGTGGATTTTTAAACCACGCGCTGTCCTTGAAACTGAGGCCGCACACAGCTCCATTAGATACAGCTCCAGAGCTCTTGATCTATTATTTACAAAGAAAAACCCTTCACTGCTTAAGTGCCCCCTTCTACTTCAGCCTTCAATTTCAACAGCATCAAACAACTTGGTTGGGGGAAAAAACACAACACACAACAACTTGTGTTCATCATAACATTCCATGCAAGTCAAAATTCTACGTGGGTAATAGAATTTAGAACATCATGAACACAGGTTTCCACTTAAATGGCATACAGATGACAGCTTCACTCAGAAAGAAAGACTCAAATTCACAGCGACTGGGGGATCCTGACAAAACGACACTGGGTTTTAAATTTCAGAAAAACAATTCTTTTTTTTTTAAAGAATAATAATAATAAACAAATCCCAAGAAAAACCTTGCCTTCACCCACATCACCCTCTTCCTTCCACAGTATAAAGTAGATCTTCTAAAATTTTATATTTAGCATTACATTCTGTAATTATGAAGTCTGTTCTTTAAGTCAAATTGCATTCAGTCTAATTAGTAAGCTTAGATCTCACCTTCGTGCTGAACTTTCAACTCTCTGATGCCAATTAAAAACTATTTTAAATGAATATTAAAAGGATTCCTGTGATCATTTGTGACATGAGAGAAAACATGCTTTTCAGTGCCAAAAAAGGGGAGGATATACACAGCATGCCATATTTCTCAAAATATTTGAGTTCATTTTTGTACTTAAGCTGACTACCACTCTTTTTCCCTACTAAGAACAGTCCTTCTTCAACGTTTCAGAACCCTTGTTCAGTCATTTCTGCAACAACATAGTTTTAGCTACAATTAGAATGGTTTCATTATTCAGTGTTCTATTTTCAATAAACTCTTAAGTTTTACTAGACGCTGCTCATTCTTGTCTTTATTCTCTACACTATTTAATTTGACAACATTATTGCTTTGTACTGATAAAAGTTGATATTCTTTTTTAAATTCCCATCCATTTTGAATTTGCCAAGTTAAGGCATATTCTAGGTACATTATCAAGTTAAAGCAAACCCCATTCTCTGCAAATCTATTCCTGGGAAAAATAAATGTGTCTGTTTTCTTATTATATAGATTGAAATTAACTGTTCCCATTCAAGAACCTTTATAATTAACACCACTAAATGTGTTAAGTTATACTTAAGAAATCCTGGCAATATAATTATATCAATGAGTCGTTTAACTTGCATTTATATTAATTCAATTTATCTTCATTTTAAGCAATGTGCACTGATGGATTGTTATCATTAGAAGTGACAAAACTCCATGGTGGGGAGAAGTGCAGGACAATGCAATATTATCCTGGAGGCTATGGGGGACCTACTAATATGCTCTATGGCTACAGATGACTTCTTGGGTACACATCATTGCCTTTGTCTGCAAGTTATCTTGTATTTCTCCATTCTAGCAGACTAACTAAATCCATATTTATAATCAAGTTACAAATTCAACCATTTGAATCCTTATCTATCCTACAAACCAATGTCAATAGAGACCTCCTCCACAAAAACAAGGGATGTTTACTATTACAAAACTAATACTGAATAAAAAATGTCTTTACAAATTTCCTAAAGAAAGTATTTCAAGAAATAAATGCATTTTTGCAGGCAAAATGGCAGTACTGGTATAATCAACCTTTAAAAATTAAGATGGCAAAATAGCGAACCTATTTTCCTTTAACATGAAATAATCTATACAACTTTAATTTTGACTTAAAGAACAAACCAAAAACAGAGAAAAAAAGGCAATAGTTTTGTAGCAGACATTCAATACCAGGAGAGAATGAGGGGAGCTGTCAATAAACCAGTCATTATCAATCTTAGTCAACTGTCATGATATTTTCATTTTAAATTCCTATTGAAAAATAGTAAGATTAAATAGTGATGAAGTTTTCATCACTATCCTCAAACTGGAACAAATGGGTATTTAACTTGAGTCAAATCTTAAAGCTACAATTTTGAAAATTATATTGTGACTTTGAAAAAAAATTTAGTTTAACTACAACTTTATTGAATAGTTTTGTTTTTTTTTGGGTTTTTTTTTGGGGGGGGGAATTACCTTGCCTTGCTAATAAAGTAGGATTTATAGGCATTGTGAGTATTAGTCTAAAATAATGATCTCTAACTTTATATGTGTGGTATCTCAAGATATTCCAAGTGTGCCTCAGTTTTCACATAATTATTGGGGGGGAAAGAAAATTCCAAAGAAATTTTCTTTCTTTAAATTGAAAAAAAATGTTATCTAGAACTTTGGGAGAATATGAAGTGCTATCAAAGAATAAGAGAGGGGTCCCAGTTTATCATTACTTATCTATCCATTTTATTCTTCATATCTATCTTTTGTAGTAGTATTCCTTCACATTAAAATAGTTGTTTCGCAATATATAATTCTCCTATGCCCCCAGAGTCCACAAACCATGCTCTTCAGCTGCCCTGCTAAACACCTCCCTAAGACAATCCCTCTTTGTGAAGGCTGCTGTTCTGAGAATCAGTATCTTAATTGCCACGGCCCAGACTACAAAGTGATTTTTTTCTTCTTAAATAAACCTCAGGTTTGTTGGGAAAACTGGAAGATGGTGATGTGATGGAGCTGAAATGCTTCACAATAAACTTATGAGAGGGTTTTATGTTTCTGCTCAATCCTGGCCTTATTTTGCTCAGAAACACTGTACATCTTCCTCTTAAATTCAGGTGAAGTACCCAACACATAAATCTTAAGGCCAAGTCTATTACTCTGTAAGTTTGTTAATACAGTTACAGAACAATAAGGAAAGAAAGACAATGTGTTATGTTTAGTTTCAATCATAGACTTAATTACTATTAGGCATGAGTGTATAAGCCCAAAGTGCATAAATATATTGGACTTATGGGGAAGAGAGAGCTCTCTATATTGGTGTTTTGTTCCTTAAGAATCAAAATTCAACCTTTGCCACACAAATGTCTTTGAACAGCAACAAATGGGTATGAAGAAAAACTTTCTGAAGACATCACAATTTTTATTTGCCTATCTACGAATTAGAACTAATTAACAGTGGGCAATGAAATGTTAAGATGAACCCAATAAGGGAATAAAAAGCCTGGACTGAAATAAAATTTTTCAATTCAGGAAGACAAAGGTCCAGTGCTATTCTGTTTGGAAGAGTTAAAGGTGAAATGAAGAAAAGTGTTTGGTCAGTCAGCCAGGAAATATTTATTAAGTTCTTACTATGTGGCAGGGATAGTGCTAAGCCCTTAACTTTTCCAAACTCATCACTTTTCCTTGTGACCATTGCCTATGCATGCAGATGCATGTATCAGTCCATCAAGGACCTGTGATTCCAGACTTTAAGCTTTCTATGCCTTTATAAAGGCATATAGTCATAACCTATATTTGTGCGCTGGGGGGGCCGATGTTCTTTCCTCTACAAAATGAACTAAGCTACAACTTCAGAAAGTTTACCCACAGTTCATTATGGGGCCCATATTCAAAATCTTTCAACACTGGTAGAACCTACTAGTGCCAGAATTTTATTGCCATTGACTTGAAGTACTCATAGTACTTATAGTCACCCCAGTGTCAATAAGACATAGTAGAAATGGGGTATACATGCATTTCTAAATGTATCTAGATGCACATCTGCTATCTAATCTCTATCAAAATGCTATTTGCTTACAGAAGAATATCACTGATGATATACATTATGTGGCGTTATTCGGAAGGTGGTCCCCTCAGACCAAATCAGAAAAAAGATTTAACAAATAAATTTTGTTTATGTGGACCTCTGTGGCTTATGGGGTTTGGAAATATTGCCAGAAAGCGTGTTTTCCTAATATGTATCTGGGAAGAGAAGGGATGCACGCTCCCTGTAGGCTCACCTAGATATGCTTGGTAAGGTTCCGAATGGACCACCTGTACACGAGCTACACGAGCTGCACTCCCTGAAACACAGCAAGGATCTGTGATTTCAGTGCAAGGATACACTGTGCAAGTCATCGGTCATCATTGCCATTATCATCTTCATCACTAGCATTTACATAGTGCTATCAAAGGTTTGCAAAGCGCTTTACAAATATCATCTCATTTTATCTTCAAAACAAACCTGGAAGTTCAGCGTTATTTTTCATTAGTAGCTCCAAGCTATATTTGCCCTCGGGATCTCAGTTATCTCATTTGTAAAATGAAGTGATCCGACTGATTTCTCCACAGCTCAAAGAACTAGGTTAAGTAATTCTCCCAGTTTACGGTATCTATGGCAATCACTGTTATTTGCCACACATAGCTTTTATGAGAAACTAGGAGACTATATTCTGCTTACTTCAATTCTAAATTTCTGCAGAGGATCACAGAGCAAAGGGAAAAAGCACTTAGAAGGAGACTCATCTGGTTATTGACAGTCAGCCTTGCTCAGATAACAATGATCTCACTCCAATTCCAGGACCAAGACTAGGATGCTAAGGATGCACATGAACATGTGCACGACCGGCCTTTGTGCTCTTTTCCATAGACTGCTGGCTGTAAGGGCAGGCACTACACCTTTTTCTATGGTGCTTGTAAACACACCCAGAGGCTTACAAACACCGGGCACATCCAGCAAATGCGAAATTCAATAATGTCATGCTTCCACCATAGCAACGCCCATTGGCCCTGATACAGAGCGAGGTTTGCCAAGGTTGCCACCACAGTGCAGAGCTGGAGCACAATGGCATTCAGGGCAGATGGAAATCTTGTTGCAACTGACTGACTAAAGTGAAGAGTGATGTTGGTCTCCAACCCAACAGGAAGCTTAGCAAGAGCTAGGTTCCAGTGTCATTCCTTCCACACCACTCAAGTGTTTATTTGCCTGGCACCTCTTTTCTAAGTGCTTTTTTGGAAGTGAAGGCTCTGCAAAATTAAGTACACTTTCTCCACACCTTCATAGATCAGTCTCCTTGTTAAAAAGCAGGGAGCTAAGACCCAGATGTGATTGTTTTTTAAGTTAAATAAGGTAAATCATAATCATAAAATTAGAAGGGACACTGGAAAAGGGTAGCTGAAGGAGGTTAGCAGATACTCCTTGAAGTGAATTTGTACAAGTCGAAATAATCACTTCTACCCGCAGAGCCAGAAAATGAAGTGCCACGTGGCCGTTTGAGCATCACTACGGTCCAACTGCCCAAAGTCAGAAGACCTGCAACAGAACCCACATTGCCGACTCCCAAGCCAATGGTTAGGCCTGAAGTTTGGTCATCCTCTGAACAATGCAAATGAGTAAATGGCTCTCAGACTCAGGCGAAGAAGAAAGGTTTTCATCCCTACTGTTTCAGTATCCAAAACCAAAATGCTGTCAAATTTTCTGAGCATAGACAGCTTTTTGCATGAAATAACTGCACTACAGATTGCAGGAAGAAAATCTGGGGCCTACTTTACTTTACAGTTTACTACTGGTAAAGTAGCTGGCTTTGCACACCAGTCCCAACCTGAGGACTGTTAGCTTATTCTCCCTTGACACACTCAGTAGACCTGATTTCTAGCTCATCATTAACAACTAAATTCAGTAACAACTAAAAACATTACTGCCTTGTTTTGTGAATTGCTCTCCTAATAATGAGATTGATGATTCCTGGGGATTTTCCTAGAACTTTTGTACTTAAGCAACTTTTGAGATTGATTCAATCCAATCCTATGAACTAACATAATTCAAATGGGCACCATTTCCCAACACTGATTTTCTGATTTCACAGAAAATATCAGATGTGATATCAGATGTGATCCTCAGATGTCTGGGTCACAAGAATGAAGATGAAAAAGGAGAGAAATGGGCTGGATTAGAACTGTATTAGTCTGTCGCAAATTTCACATCTTCCCTGCCCCTCAGTCATTGTAAGAGGGGCTTTCAATGGAACAGAACCAAGGAATTTGCACCGTATCTTCTTGGAATATTTGCTCCCATTATAAAAGCATATAGATGGGCCTATTTTCTCCTTTAGGGATGATGCCCCCAATTATGGATAGCACCACCGAGACAGCAAAGTTAAAAAGAAAAATGAGCAAAGAAACACATAGGAGTGCCCAACGAAATATTTAAATGGAACATTTCAGGAAGAAAAAAGCTTCACAACTAATGAACCCCCACCTCATCCCCAGAAATGAAAAAGAATCTAGAGAACTACAGAATTCTAGAGTAGGAAAGGATCTAAATCATCATAAAGTCCAACCTATTAAAAATGCTTTAAATATAAAACATACTTAAAAAGAAATATCTCCTTTAACATTCTGATCAAGGTATTATCTTTATCACATGTATATAAAGCACACACACACACACACACACAGCACTCATGAATCTAGAAATCTTCCTGATGGATACTCGAAAATAAGGTAAACTCAGTTTCATAGATATATTTAAGCATATTTTTACTTACACATACCATTCAAAATATACTAGTTTAAATCTGAATTAGAAGCCAAGCTGCCAATTTCACACCCATGAAAAATTCCTGTTTTTATTGAGGTTCACAAATTTTCTACTACAAGTAAGGTCTAAATAAGAAATGTTTCCCATGTAATTAATAGGAACCTACCTACAAAGCTGAAAAGGCCCATAGTTTCCCAAAATTTCACTGTTTTTCTAAAAAAAAAAAAAACAAAACTTGTATGTTTTATTCAGATGGACCATCATACAATTAGACACGGCTGTATCACATTTTTTTCCTCACATTGTGGGCAATACACTCAATATTCTTTTGGAAGCATTTTATTATAATATTCTAATATTGGAAAAAGGCAGAGAGAAAAGAATAGAATGGGGAGAGAAGAAAAGATAGGTAGGTCAACTAGAACAGGCTAAGATGATCACACATCAAATTATGATCAGTCATCAAAAACCAAGATTTCACTGGTGTGAGACTTTCCTTCTTTTGGAACACATTGTAATTTTTCTCTAAGTTATAGTTTGAAGGAGTCTTGCCTGAACTTTAAAAAGATTTAATGACTCACCCAGTCTAACAAAGCTAGAGTCAGAGATGCTACCTAACATCAAGCCAATCATTCTATCTACTCCATCACAGTGCCTCTAACTAATAGGTCAACAGCTAAAAGAAATGCTAACAATATATGAATCATGGGCCTTAATTATTTTAGGATAAAGTAACAACTACTATGATGCTATCTTAAGCTCATAAATCTAGAGCAGGCAGGGAATTGTATAGAACAGAATAATTAAGTGAGGTTAAGTGGTTGGATCATGGACCAATAGGTAGTTAACTAAAAAATATAGAATTCGAACAGAGAACTTGACTCAAAATTCAATGCTTTGTCCATCACATTCACCTCCTTATCAGAGCCAGGTGGCCAATCTCCCAGATTGTTTCTCTAACCCTCAAGATGAACCTTTTGCTATGGAAGAGGTAAACCTTATAGAATTAGAAACATCCCCCTTAGCATCTGGTGATGTGGATTATAATTGTCTTCTTGGTTTTTGGTTTTTGTTTTGTGGGGCGGGGGGGGGACTTTTTAAAAAATGCTGATATGAATGAGAATGATAATAGTTCCTTTTAACTGGCAACAGTTGGCAGCTAGGTAGCAATACAGATAGTGCCAGATAAGACCTCAATATTTGCTGTGTAATGATATTTGAACATGGCAGGGCCAAATGCTGTAAGGAAGGCTGTCAAAGCCCTGCTCCTGGCGGTCCAAGCTGTTACAAGCAGCGGCAAAAACAAAGTTACACAGAAAAGGGGGTTGGGGAGAGGAAATTTCTTTATGGTGACATAAGATCACCATAGAATAAAGGATAAAAATTAAACATCCTGGCGGGGAGGGAGAAGGTGAAACAGAGGAATAGAGGGTACCATGTTAATGAAGCTCTAGTCTGGCTGCAAGAAAAGTATCTGATGCATTTAGGGAATGGTCCTACTCAGGGATCTACCTGGAGGAATCTCTGTTGCTCTGTCTTGCTCACACCCCCCTACCCATTTTCTTCCAACCATTCTCAACTCTTAGATCCTGCTGGGTTCCTGACTCTCCAGAGCAAAACCTGGACAAGCAGACACCATCTGAAGTCTGTAGCTCAGGCTTCTTACCCACTCCTAATATGCTGAAAACAATGGGATCTCTATGCTATCCATGACTTCAGCATGGGCCCCTCCCCCCCACAATAGTGGTATTCAATCCACCCCCATGAGCAATTGCCCCAACTTTAACTGCCTGTGTTCAGAGTGCATGGGACACAAAAGGAGGTGTTTCCAGGTTCAGTGAACACTTTACATCCATTCATCAAGGATGGAACAAAAGAGATTTACCCAGATTACCTCTGGCAAGGCAGATGCCTCATGTGCTGCAATCCCCTTCAAAATACAAACTTTGCAAGAAACATTGTGTTTGGGGAGCCATTGTGAGAATAGATCCTGTTTATTTCTTTCTTTCTTTCTTTTTTTTTAAACAGAAGGGCATTTACATAAAAACAGGATCTTTTGTTTCATAAAAAGGAAGAGAATAATCAGAAAGAATGTGAGGGGTAAGAAAGAAAATCTAGCCCTTCCAACCCCCAAACAAAGATGGAACAGCTAGCTGTGGGCGGGCTGGAAGATTTCAATTTATACTTAGGAATCTTTATTAAGAAGGTTCGCTTTCTCTTTCACTAACCTACTTGAAATTTTTCCATAGGGTTTGCTCCCATGATAGCTAAGTAATCATTTTCTGAAGGTCCTTTAAGCCCACTTTGTATAATTGGTGTAATTGCTGTATTTCACCCCCAGCAAATGACCTCCTAGATTTCTTGGCCAATGTCAAATTCCCCAACAAAACACTTTCGTAGTATCATTAAAAAGCATTAAATGTCTAAATTGCACAGAGCATCAGGAGAAGTCCAACTTGTTTCTTCAACAAGGCTTAGTTAGGTCTCTGTTCAATAGTTCTGATATCATGTGCGCTAAACCATATTCCAGATTTCTTTCTTTCTTTTTTTTTTTTTTAATGGGAAAGAGGAACAAAGTACTATGAATCCCGATCCCAAACTTGCTCAGAGCTTCTTTCTCTGAGCTCAACTTTGGATGTGAGCACCATGGGCACATACACATCAGCATCCACCCACTCCCTCAACCAGCCAACTTGGATTAATCATGCTAAACATATTCCATTCCCAACCAACCCTGCAAGCTTTGGCAAGCCTACAGCAGCTGACGCTCCACACTGAGTCTGGCATTACATAATTAAAGCTCACTCCGTTCCCATTCTTGAGAATAAGTCAAAACAATCTCAACAGGCGTAACTGTCGCTAACCTGTTTCCCAGTTACAACACAGCACGTGGAGCTGCTGGGAGGGGAATACAGAAGACCCCACCCAACAAAAACATCCTTGGGGGCTATTTGGCTCCAACTCTTAGTAGAGGCAACATTATTCCTGCAGAAGGGGCTTCAGCTTGAAGGGTATGTTTCAGTGCTCACTAGGATGCCCAGCAGGCTTTGTTTAAAATACCAGTAAAAACTTAATTAAAACAGAGTTCATTTTCCCACATCTCCATGTGAGTTTGAAATAAATACCTTCAAAAGCAACCCAAGTTGAGTTTGTTCCACTAGAGATATTGTGAAAACTCAAGTAAAGGGTCGGGTGCTCCCAGAAGTATGACATGGCGTTTTACCACATAACCTGGACACATAATCCCCAATTTCCAATATTCATCAAGACTGTCCTATGTTACTGCTTCCTTCTTACATTCTGGGAAAGTGTCACTTTTGCATCATCATTATTTCTATACTAAGGATCCAAAATAAACTAATTTATTAAACACTGGCCATTGCATGGGAATTTCACGTATGACCTTGAAAAAGGATACAAGAGAAAATGATCATAAATCATAATTCTTTTAAATTAATTAACTATTCAAAACAACATGGAGAAGACAAAAGAAGAGGAAACTAGGAGCTAAAGACAAGTTCTAACCCTCATTCTATCACTCATCTGCCATCCTACTTAGGGCCTATCACTTCCTTTTCTAGACCTCAGTTTCCATATTTATAAAATGAGAAGGCTAGATTATATCTGTGCTTACTTTTGTCGCATTTGGTAATTAGGGAAGTCACTGCTTGGTCAGGGAAGAAGCTACATTAACACTTTGGGATCAGGAGAAAACTAAAATGCTTGATTGCTGGGTTAAGCAGAAAATCGATGGCTTCATTCCTTCTAGTAAAATGGAGGACTATCTGCCCATGAATCTCAAGGTCCCCTAGACCATCATCTCAGTTTCTATGTCCGCTAGACACCCTGGGACTATCATGCAACTAGTACAACCTTAGGACCCCAGGACTGCTCTACCCTTAGGGACTTCAAGGCCTTTTTCATTTCTCAGGGAGATAAACTTTTTTTTTTTTTTTAAGAGTTAAAGTATAAGTTCCATGACATCAGAGACTGCCTTTGCCGTCTTCTATTTGTATTCCAGTGCCTAATACATGGCTTGTCACATAATAAGTACTTAATACTTCATTCATTAATTCATTCATTCTCTTAATCACAGAATGCTAGAAATGGAGCCTCTCCAAACTTTGCTCTTCTAGTCCTTAAATGACAGACACACAGTCTATTGCCAGCCCCATTACTTGATGCTTTTCCAGGTTAGCAGAACCTGTCAGAACTCATGCTAAACCGGCACAGTCTTTAAACTGAGGTCCATGTTATTAAAAGATATGAGATGTATTTGTTTTGGGGGAAAAAAAGCTATAATAAAAAATAAAAGGGAGGTAAGGGCTAGTTTATAAAGGACATCACAAACTAAATATACTATATTGGATCACTTGCTTTCTTGGAGGGGGAAGGGAGAGAGGGAAAAAATTTTGGACACAAGAGTTTTGCAAGGGTAAATATGGAAAACTATCTTTGTATTTGTATTTGGAAAAATAAAACACTTTTAAAAATAAAAAGATATTAGAGAAAAGTTTAATGAGGGTATTAAAGAAACAACTCATTTACATGGGATACTTAAGGAATAAAAGTTTTGAATGTGGATGAATATTTCAGATAAGTGAAATTTGTCATTTTAAGGGCTTAATTAGGTCCTCTGTATTTTTACACTGGGGTGGAGGGAAGAAGGATGAAGGAGGAACAACTTTCTAAAATGATTTATTTTTCTTTAGTAAAGAAAATATACTCAATTTGATTTATTGTTTTCTTAATGACACTGCCATCAACATGAATAAAGATTGCTATTCTGGGCCATTTAGGCACACTACTCTAGATTTTTATTAACAGTCCAGACAGCACACTCCATCTAAACATCTCTTGTTACTTTACCCTTTTTTGGTCTGTTTTTAATGTGTCCTGTTCAACTGATTCTAATCAATTGACTGAATGAGAACCCAGAAATGATTCCAGGTCTCTCTTGAACCAAGTACATGGCCTTTGTGATACATTTGCTACTAAGAGTTCCATTTGTGTTCCTAAGGATTGAAGAAGCAGGAGCTCTAACTTCTAAATAAAAGGGACTTTACAGTATTGCAGTTCAGGAAGGCTTGATTCTTCAATCCAGCCCAATTCTCTCCCATTATGCCAAACTATAATTAGACAATAATGTCTATTTTGAACCAAAGTATTTTTTGTTTTGTCTTTATATACATACAGCATAGGACAGGTTCTAGATAAATGTTTGCTGAATGATTGAATAAAAATAGACTACAACAGTATCAAATATAGCAAAAAAAAAAATTATCCTAGAATCTGATAGGTAAGATACAGCAGTATCAAAGATAATATTTAGAAATGGAGCCTTCTTACACACCTAATAATAGCATTCTCATTCTGAGAAATAAATCAAGTATTACTTTTTTTTTCAAGGATGGTCCTAATTCCATTTACATTGCACCCTTTGTCATATTAAATTGGAGAACACAGTATACAGTCTCTATGGTATGGGTTCTAAATATACAACCCTGATACAAACAAGGGTAAGAAAGAAATGAAAATTTTATTTTCCCTTATTTTTTCCTCTTTATTTTCACCTTATTTTATAAGGGGAAAGGGTTAGATACACTAAATGTAAGACAAATGTATGCTCTCTTCTATTTTCTCACCCTAGCACCATAAAATATACTGATGCATTCGTCCACTCAAGACTTTGGCCCTTGTTTTCAACAACAGAACAGGTTTGGTTTGGTTTCTAAATGTGTTCCCACATGGCAAAATTTTAAATGCCTAATTGGAGAAGAGCTAAACAATCAATATAACAGAGCTAGGAAAACAATTTTCAGTATGAATCTCAATCAGTCTTTCTCTCTCTCACTTTCTTTCTCTTCCTTCCCATTAGTTAAGTGGTCAAAAGTGTAATTTCTTTTGTAAACTGCATTTCTTTGGGATAGTAACTCAGGTTTGAAGAAGTCAAAAGTGATGTTTTAACCAATAGGACCTACACTACTTAGTGAAAGAAATGTTATTGTGTGTCTCAGGAATGCTTTGGAATTAGAAACTTAATGAATCAATGATTGAAAAAAAATCCTAATTCTTATGGCACTGGCGGTAGATGCAGAAAGTGGTAAACATACAGTATATTGACATATCACAAACAGGAATCATGAAGAGGGGAGAGCATAGTGTAGTGGGCAGAGGGACTAGTGTTGATTTACATGATAAACACTGGCCTTGTGACCATAGTTAAAAGCAACTTCACTGCTTAGTGTCCCAGATAAATAACTAAGTATAAATTACAGCATTGTAGAAAATGCTATGCTGGGAAAGCATTCTACTAAAGAGATAACAGGACCAGGTGCCATTTACTCACCCCCTAACCCCAAACAAAAAACCCCCAAATAACCCAACCCCAAGATCAAAGGATATAGAACTGAAATTGAACTAGAACTTCAACTGGTCCACAAGATGTTACATTTTATTCTTATCAGTAAATATCTTTCATTATCAACATGCAGCTCAGTAGATAGCCATTAAATAAGATGTTTAACAGATTCAAAGACCTATATAATGAGATTATCAAACCAGTATTTAATTCATTAAAAAAAATCTATTAAATGTCTACAAGCATATAATATACTGTGACAGGTACAACAGGAATCAGAAATATGATGAAAAAAAATCCTTACCCTCAGGATGTTTATCATCAAAATTAATTTAATCATACTTAGTTTCATAGCACAAAAAACTCCCATTTTATTCCAAAATGTTCTTAGCTCATTGTATGGTATTCACACTCATACACACAATGAACAAGGCATTATTAAATGAAAAAACAAAACAAACTAAGATTTCCCTTCAATTAGCGCTACTTTATCATTAATCCATCATTAGCAGCCATAGTTCATGTTAATTAATTTTGACTTCTGGCAGGGGGTAAGGTATAAAAAGAAGGGTGAGCTGCCATATAAGCATCAAGATTGCACTCTCTAAGACTGAATTTTCTATTTACAGCACATATAAGATTGCTTTTATCCAGTTTCTAAGAAGTGCTCTAAATTTGTTTTTTTTAATCTGTTGATTCCAAACAAATTTTACAGGGGGTAGTAACAATAGATTGTTTTTGATTATTTAAAAAACAAACCAGATACAAAACAGAGATGCCACCAATGCTGCAAAAACATTTTGGAATGAGAATTCACAGATTTGCCGGAGTAAAAATTCCTGTTTCAAATTTCAAATACAATTGAGAATAATAGACTCTTGCTGATCAATCAAGTTTGAATTGGTATATCTTTGTCTCTTATCAGCAACCTAACCTCCAATCAGATGATAAATCTTCCTGACAGTCTGCTTCCACTCTTGTGACTACCCTATGTCAGGCATATGACTGGCCTTTCTGCCTCTGGTGTCTCTCCAAAACATGCTGAACAAACCTGCAAAAATAATCTTCCTAAGGAAAGGGCCCCACATGTGCAAGAATGTTTGTGGCAGCCCTTTTTGTAGTGACTAGAAACTGGAAACTGAATAGATGCCCTTCAATTGGAGAATGGCTGAATAAATTATGGTACGTGAATGTTATGGAATATTATTGTTCTGTAAGAAAAGACCAGCAGGACGATTACACAGCAACAACAATACCATATAATGATCAATTCTAATGGACATGGCTCTCTTCAACAATGAAATGTTTCAAAACACTTCCAATTGTTCACTGAGAGAGGGACGTGAAATGTGGACCACAACATAACATTCTCATACTTTTCATTGATGTTTGCTTACATTGTGTTTCCTTTATCTGATATGTCTTTTGTGTAGATACTATTTTTCTTGCACAACAATGATAAGTTTGGAAATACGTATACATATATTCGATTTGCCAAGTATTTTGACATAATTAACATGTAGTGGATATCCTGCCATCTAGGGGAGGGGTGGGGAGTTGGGGGGAAAAATCTGTAACAGAAAGCTATGTAAGGGTTAGTGTTGAAGAATTACCCATACATATGTTTTGCAAATAAAATAAAATTTAAAAAAAATAATAATCTTCCTAAACTACAGAGATGTGGTCACATGACTCTATACCTTTAGGAACTTGCTCCCTACCAGTTGGGGACCTTGATTCCATTTCAGTGTTTATCAATGACTCTAGAGGAGAGATCCAGGCTGATGACTTTAACTGTTCTGCCTCACTTAAATCTGCTTCATGCACAAGTCAAGATGTTATCGCCTTCAAGTGTCATTGATCCTCTTTGAAAACAAAAGACAAACAACAACTTAGAAATTGATAGACAAATTCACTAATTTTCACTATCTAGCTCCAATCTAATTCTCCAGTTTATTGGTTACTTCCTTGATCAGAAATAATATAGTAGATACAGAACTGGTTCAAAACCAGAAAGATTTAAGTCTTACCCCTCATAAATATTCACTGTGTGACCCTGGGCAAGGAACTTAATTTTCTTACTGATTCTCAATAGCAGAGATTCTTTAACCTAAATTCAACAATTTTTAATATTTTGATAAAAGTATTTCAATGTAATTGTTTACCTTTATAATTTTATATTACTTTATTTTATACATTTAAAACTATATCAAAATACATACCAATGAAATCACATGATCCTGACCCTTTATTTTCCTATCAAACTGAACCATTTCCTACTTCCCATTTTCTGCTCTCTTATATAACAGGAATGGAATCTACATCTGAAATGTTTCCCTTTTCTGTCAGAGCACAGTTTTGATGTCCTCCATGAAACCTTCCCTGGTCCCTTTTACCTACAAATGACCCTCCCCTTAATTCTCTCATGCCATTCTGACCTTACCTATAAAATATCAACATTCTAAAAGAGGTAAATGTTATCTGTATATGTGTCATGTTGCCTTTTCAATTGGGGCAGAGAAACCGGGATTTAAATTAGCCTCAGATTCTTGAAAACTCAGTATAAAGGCATGTGATTTACACACTCTGGATCTCATTTTGCTCATCTCTAAAATAAGGAAAATAATACACTGTCTATCTTGCAGAATTCAAATGGGATTATTTGTTTGCCAGCTTTTAATAAAACTCAAAGTATATATGAAAACTAGCTCCTTGGAGGGGGGAGGATTTCTTATCTGCTTTAATTGCTTTATCTCCTCAGTATCTAGCACCATACCTAGCACTTAATAGGTACTTAATAAGTTTCTATTGAATGAATATCTTCAGAACATCCACAAAGCCAAAAGGAGCTGGTACAGTACAGTTGCTACAGAGCAACAGAAAATCCTGAGTTCCTGCATGGAGCAAGAGGTCAATACAGGTATCCAAGAAGAGATGTTGTCAGGTGCTTTCTAAATCTTGAGTCTGTGGAAGATGCAGTTTTGCTGTTGAAATAGCCAAATTTTTAACGAGACATTGTGAAGGGCGACATCTCACTATCTCTGCCTTGCTTCCAAATTGTAGGGCAATTTAGAAATTATTTCCACTTTTAATACACCCAAATTGGCTGAATGGCATACTGGATAGAAGACTGGAATCAGGAAAACCTAAGTGAGAATCCTACCTCAGACAGTTAATAGTTTGTCATGTTACTTATTCTTTGTCAGTCTCAGTTTTCTCACCTCTAAAATGGAGGTGATAATAGCACCTGTCTTATAGGTTAGTTGTGAAGATGAAATATATGATAATGTTTATAAAGCACTTTGAAATCCTTAAAAGTATTATACAGAAGCTACTGTTTGTTCTATTACTACTACTACTATTACTGGCACAGACAACATAAATGAATTTGGAGGTTCAGGACCAGCTCAATATTCTGGCTTTATCATTAACCACCTATATCATCTCGAAAAAGGCATTTACAATTTTGGGGCTCCAATGGCAAAATTGAGAGAGTGGATTAGGAATAAGTGACTTCGACAATCCCTTCCAGTTATAGGACAGTAGAGGGCTAAGAAGAGGAATGACATAATAATAGTTCCTTCAGTAGACTGGCATGAAGTTTGGAAAGTTTTAACAAAAATCAAAGTAATAAATGGAGATTTCTGCCTCTGAAGCATGGAAACAGCAAAAAAGGGAAATTGCATGAGGAAGATCCCACTATGTCTATCAATATACTATAATACTTGGGGGGAAATTTCAAAAAGATATTGAGAATTATAGGAAATGAATAGAATGAGATAATAGAATGAAATGAGCAAGCATTTTTAAATTTTTGCAATATTTTTGGTACAGCATCAATTGAAGATATTTCTTACAGACAATATGAAAAGAAAATACTTCAACAAAATCCACCACTGTCCAACATTAGCATTCCATCCTGAATCTTAATGATGGCCAAGGGTGGATGGCAAAAGCTGAACTGCCAAGAGTGGTTTTTGTTAATTGCATTATAAGATTTTCCATTGAGAGGATAAGAGAATTGTTTTTCTAAAAAATGTGTTATTTTCTCCATTAGTGGCCTGACATAGAATCTGTCCCCGGCCCCAAAAAGCCCTTTCATATGGGTATTTGTAGAAATTATATCATGTTTCAGATATCAATCAGGCAAAGAGCAAATACATTAAGAGAGGGAGGCTCTGAGAAGAAAAGAAAAAATTCATGGGAATGAAGATGTGGGGTCAGGCTCCACTTGTAAAATAACTATTCAAACAGCTCTGAGAAGTGCCTTCACCTTTCAATGAAGATTCTAGAAAGCAAGTTTGTTTTTTTTTTTAAAGTTTCTCTCTTTTCAACACTTAGGATGTGGAAATTATTGTACTGTATACCACATCTTATATTCTGATGATAATAGTTCACATTTACAGAGTGTTTCCCAGTTTATCCAGCACTGAACATAAATAATCTTCATATAGTCTGTGAGGTCAATATTAAAAGGATTGTCATTATCATCCACATATTACAGATGAGGAAATTCAGACAAAAATAAAGATAAAGTGACTCGCCCAACTTCATAACAAGGAAGCAGCCAAAAGAAAAAGGCTCAAAGATCCAAGGCTACATGAAATAAACAGTGAGCCCTCTGCCATTTCCCTCTAATATCCTCTTCTGGGTAGTGTGATATGCTTTTTGTTTATTATCAAAAGAAAGCTCCTTTTGGCCTAGCCAATAATACAGAGTAATGAAAGAAGGGAGAAAAACAGAGAATGAATGAATGAATGAAAGGGAGGGAGGGAGGGAGG
>JAJPUD010002579.1:290516-310197 GCA_023553655.1 Myrmecobius fasciatus
AATACTCCAGGACAATAGCCCTGTTTTGCCATGCATCTGAAAGGACATGCTACAGAACTAATAATTATATCTATTCAGGTGAAGTGTTAAGTGCTGGAAATACCAAAAAGAAAGTCCTTGTCCCAAAGGTGCTCACATTCTAATATGGGAATTGACTAGAAATAGATAATGTTTATTATAGCAGATTTTTTCCCCACACTAGGTTATTCATTAAATAAACATTAAGCACTTATAATGAGCAATGCCCTTTCCTATATGCAAGAGAAAAGAATAAATTAGTATGAATTTCTCATCCAATCATTTTTAGGATAGATGTGAGATACAAAAGAAGAGTAAACCAGAAGAAGAAAAAAAAATCTCTAATTTTAAAAGAAAAAAAAACTGCTTTAAAATTAAATATAGATGATCCAAAAAGCAGTCAACAATAATCTTAAGTTTCTGCACCAACAGAATTTTTAAAGGCACTACTTACAGGCACCTAAATGAACACAACTGAATTTAGGTTTTCATGTTAATAAATAATTTAAGAAAAAAAGGACTGGGGCTACAAGGTGGAAGATGAGAGGCAGACTGAATAACCACAGACCATTCTACTCAAGAATTTACTGCAATAAACTTAGCAGTAATTAGACTAAATGTTTCTTATTAAAAGATATACTCGTCACATAGGTACCCAGATACATTTCCATACAGAAACCTATTTAAATATATATGAAGGAAGTGATCTCTCTGGTTTGAAATGGGATTAATATGATTGCTTGACAATCCTAAATCAAACAGTTTTCAGGCAAATAACCATGTTCTGGTGGCTTCAAACACAGGAGCCCAGAAGGACTTCCTTTAACTCACACTTCAACTTCTACTCACTCTTCCAGATTCAGAAATAACCCTAAGGATATTAAGCATCCCCCCTCCCATTCTTTTTCTCCCCAATCTCATTCTCCAAGTTACTGTTTTAGAGGATTAAAAAATAAAATTCTGTGACATGTACTTTGCAGTGACTGCTAAGAGAAAAAAAAAAAAAAACAATACAGTGTCTCTCATCAAGAAACTTAAAATCTAATGGAGATAATTAAAAATATTTACATTTACATCTTGTGGCAACGTGTTATAAAGATATGGGAGAGGCTCAAGGTTCTCTGAGAAATAAAATAGCACTTCTAGATCTGGAAGGAACTTATAGGGTAAAATTCTCCCAAGAAAGGATTTTAAGTTCTCTGAGGCCAGAAAAAGGATTACTATTTAATCTATGTATTGCCATCATAATAGGTTGAATAAATGAATAAACAAATGCCACCCCCCATCCACTCCAGCAAGTAGCTAAAAAATGTCCTGTTCCATCCATACTCTCTGATAACTTCACCTAGCCAAGTAACCTTGCTAGTCACTTGTCATGGAGACTCTTTCACTAAAGGGCAAACCCTAGGACACTGCCCAAGAGTACCCAATGCCTGATGGTCTTAACGGTCACTCTCCAGCCCTAACCTGCAGAGTATGTTTAACTCGGCACTATCATCTAATACCTTTGTTTTCTAATGTGTAAGAAACTGAGCTTGAGCATGAGAATGAGACTAGGAACTAGAAAATTAATGAAGGGAGCCAACCATGTGCCATTGGGTCAAACTGGCTTCTTTCCTTTATTTCTCCCTCCTTGTTTATCTTCTCCCTCCTGCCTTGCAATATGCTCAGCTCCCTCTTTGGCCCTCCCAGAAGGAACCAGCATTTCGAAATGACTAACTTTCACTAAGAAGCAGAAAGAGCAATCCTTATATTTAGATCTTCCCACAATATGATTTCTTCTTCTTCATTTGTTAATCAAAAGCAGAAGTGCAGGCTCTGGTCTGGACAGAGACTTTAAATATAAACACACACGAAAGAAAACCATAGCAAACCAACAAAGCAATCTATTCAGGTTAAAGGGCAAAACTGAGGGATTCAGACAAAGGCAAACTTCTTCCTCCTTTACAGGCAGAAGAAGAGTCGGCCAGAGAACACATCTGTATGTGGAGAAGCTGGCCTTGTGGGTGGCAACCATGGCTGTCCTATGTCCAAAGGGGAACTGGAGAGAGAAAACAAGGAAAAGTGAATGGGGGCAGAATGGAGAAAATGAAGCAAAATGATCAGTCGCCCTGAGTTAATGCATCACCTCTCTTACCTCAAAGTGATCCATTAAAAGCAGACTTGTATCTTCACATGATGACAAAATGGGAGGGCCCAGGCCAATAAAAAGGGTGCTAAGTGTACCGTGTCACGCATCTAAGGCTCCAGGCCTGAGTCATGTCTGCCATTGCTGAACTTTGAAGCATGAGGCAGAAGGAAATCAATGAATCACAGGTGATTGGGGAAATGCTAATAGGGGCAGAAATAAAACTGGATGCAACCAATGATAGCCCAACGAATCCAAAGAGAAGGGCAAGGGAGCCTTGATGGAGAATGGGAAAGAATTCCTGCTTCTACTCCAAGTAGGTTCTAGTCCCTCTATGTATCTTTTTAGCTATTAAGCATCACAGGGAGGCTGCCAGGACTTAGCTGTGAGCTCATAAGAGTCATCCAGGTGTAGAGATGTGAGGAAGCTTAGAGAATGTTCAGTTCAAACTCAAATTTTTGTAGATGAGGAACCTTAAATACTTAACAAAGCAAAAAAAAGAATCTGAATAAAATCAGACTTAGTAATACAGTCAAGACAGTTATCGAAGTCACTGAACTCACATCCAGAGATTGTGGTGGGTAACGGAAAAATAATAACTGACCTCTTAGATCCTTGAGGGTTTTTGGAAACATTGGGGAAGACTAACAGCTCTGATGAGAGGGCCGCGGAGCGCCTTCCAGGGCTGCTTTCCAGCTCTGGTGTCCACCCACTCCACCTAACTCTCACCTGTGGCCCCAAGAAGCTGGGACATGCCCAGCGGCCACACCCCAGTAAACATTTTCAGCAAACAGGCTAAAGCAGGTTGAGGATAGTCAAGGGGTCTCAAACCCATCGGTGAGTCAGGGTATGTCTACCCCAATGGATTTCCCCTGGAAGGATGGGCAGATGAGAACACTTTGTTCCAACAGCCACAAAGGCAGCTGAAGCAGGTGCAACACTTAGAGTTGGTTTGACATTGGAGATGCCACATCATTCACTGCATCCGGAGGTATTACCATGTCTTGACTCTGCCTTGCCACTGGACAGTGATGACTAGAAGACAGGGAGAGGCTGATAACTTTGTGCAATTCTGACTCATTTAAAGGCAATTTATATATGAATCAAAATACATATGTATATAAACATATATAGACACAAACATATACCTATATACACATATTATGTGTGCAAATTTCTATGGTGAAATGTATATATATACATATATACACATATAAGGACACAAACATAAATATTCTTTTATTTGTACATCAATCACCTCATTTGAACTGTACAATGCAGTGAAGGAGTGGAGAATGGAAGACAGAGCTGACTTCAAAGTTGGAAAGAAAAGGGTTCAAGTGAATCTGCCCCATTCAGGTAAATGAAGAAATCATTTAAGTACCCTTTGCTTTAGCTAACCCTCTGAGATGAGAAGGTTGACAGAATTTCTTTTAAATAGGACCTACAGATGGTCTTATTCTCCATTTTATGGATGAAAAATTGAGATTAAGAGCAATTGAATTATTTGACCATAGTTGCACTGTAAATGACAAAAATGGTACATCACCACAGAGGTGGTGCACAGTGGATAGGGCACAGAGTCTGGAGTCAGGAAAACTTGTGTTCCCAAGTTCAAATCTGTCCTCAGACACTAGCTGTGTGATCCTGAGCAAGTCACTTAACCCTGTCTGCCTCAGTTTCCTTTTTTGCAAAATGAGCTGAAGAAAAAACATGCCAAAACACTCCACTCTCTTTGCCAAGAAAACCCAAATGAGGTCATGGAAAGTCAGACATGACTGAGCAGTAACAAAGCATCCTAAGTCCTCAGTCCCACACACTAGCTATCATGTCACTTGTCTTTTGATCAAAAACTTAAAGCTGAGTCCTGGAGCTGGTTTTGGTAGCTGCATAACCTCACTGTTACCACATGTAACTAAGAACTATTATTAGCACTATTAATAAGAATAGCTAGATTAAATATTGAGTAAATGTCTCCTATGTGTAAGGCCTTGGCAATACAAAGAAAAGCAAGGGTTTAACAAATGAGAATAATTCAGGACGGTGAAGGCAAGTAAGGGAAAGCATGGCAAAAATCTCTAGGATTGTTAGAGAAAGCAAAGTACATTTTCAGCTGTAGAGAGTGAAGACCAGCATCATGAAAGAAGTCAGTAAACTCAATCTTAAAGAAAGTTAAGGAAGTTAGATGGGGCAGATGAGGAGGATGGCATTCCAGGTATGAGACAGGACCTTGCCAATGCATGGAGGTGGGAGGTGATGTCCTGAGTTTGGGGAATGACAAAGTGTCCAATCTGTTTGAAATGAAATGTTTCTGAAAAGCCAGGGACTAGAACTTAGGCTTCATTAATAGTTAGAAAACTCCCCCTTTTATCAGTGAGGTTAAGCATTTACTCTGCAACTCAGATTTCAAGAAATGCTCAGTATTTGAGAGGATACATAACTTCCCCAGAGTCACACAATTAGTAGATCTCAGAGGTGGCATTTGAACCATGGTGTCCAATGAGAAAAGCTCCTTCACTAGCTGGAACACTTTTGACAAACAAAATAATATTTTGGCTTTTAGATGAAAAGCTGATTTTGTTTTTGTTTTGCTTTTTGCTGAAGCAATTGGGGTTAAGTGACTTGCCCAGGGTCACACAGCTAGGGAATATTAAGTGTCTGAGACCAGATTTGAACTCAGGTCCTCCTGATTTCAGGGCTAGTGTGAAAAGCTATTTTAAGACAGGAAGTATGGTTTTTAGTTTTGTATTCCCAATGTCTGTCATAGGGTTTTGCATGCATTAGGCACTTAATAAATGTTTCATGAATGGAAGACATCTTCCTGATACAGGAAGGCATGCAGGACCCTAAGAAAGAAATAATAAAAGGTAGCACACTATAAGAGAAAGGACTCTCAGTTTGGAGAAACATCAGACATTGCCACTAACTCACTGTGCAGTTTTGGGGAAAAGCCAGACCATTGTTTTATTCTCTGAAAGGCAGCCAGGGTGTAGGGGTAGGGGTAGACTGCTGGGTCTCGATTTAATTTAACTCAATTTAACTCAATTCAACTTAATCTCTGACTGCTTTAGTTTCCTCATCTATAAAATGGATAATAATAATACCTATCTCCCACAATTAGTGTGAAATAAAATATGTATTCAGCATATATGGTAGATATTTAATAAATCCTTCCATATTTTCTTCCTCTTTCTTTTGAAAAATAATAGGGTTGGACTAGAGAATCTCTAAGTTCCCTTTAGCAATAATGCATTCTCCAATTTGACATTGAACGATGCATTATTCAATCCTCGCTCATTGGTGACTGGGCAGTGCCAAGTGAGTTTGCTTTGGCAAGAGTACCTTCACTGAATCAAATGTGTGTTTTGACAAGGTATAGACAAATAGAATGGCATTTAAAAGGCACCAGGGAAGCTGACTATTTTATGGAACAGGGCTGTGAACTATTCTGTGCAGCTAATAATCAATTCTAACATTTCTGTGTGTAAAGCAAGACTTTGTCCGGCACCCTCTCAACATTCCTGTACAGAACCACACTCTAAGCCTGTTCCAGTTACTTCTTTCTATACATGTTTGATTAGACAATAAGCTCACTGAGGGCATGGATCCTGTCTTATGCAGTTCAATATATTCCCTACCACCTGATCAAAACTGGGTGACTTAGATACTGATTGAATGATTGCTTAGAGAATAGCACATGAATAACTAAGTAAACTGTATTTCTACTCATTTATTTAGATATGCTGGGCCCCTTCATGTTTTGACAGGCTAATGAATAATAATGAATCTTTATAATACCATGATCTACTTTAAGTAGTGGAGGAGGGAAGGAAGGCAGTGGAACACAGTGGAGGGAGGAAGGAGATCTGGACAAAGTGAGACAACAAAGATGTGGGTGCTGGTCCTGGCAATGAATCACTTTACCTCAGGACTTCAGATTATGTCTCTGAAAATCAGGGTGAGGGGGCTATGAGAGGTTAAACTGGATTATCAATAAAGCCACTTCAAAATGTGATTCTATGTAAAAATAAATAGCTGTATATGATGTGGTCTAATAAACTTGGAGAAAGTTTTATTTCCTCTCCCACCAAAATTTCACTTCCTGATTGAGCATGGGCACTCACACCACGGTGCTTTCAGGACAAAGGCCTCCCATGGCTTTCTAGGGTGACTGACACCTCCCTTAGCCTTCAGCCTCAGGCATGACACTCTCCTAGAAAGACACTTTGACAGGCCAGCCACAAATGGGACACGGTCCAGCAAAAGAGCAGGTCAACAAGAAGTCAGAAGGGACCAGGCAGTGATCTTTGCTAGTCTGTGATGACTAATCAGAAGTTACTGTAAAGAGAGTGAAGAGGAAGGAAACTAGGAATAAGAGGAAGGATTCAGAAGGGTGGACTTTTTAAAAAGTTTGTTGTTAAAATACTTTTAAAAGTATTTCCATGAAAATGCATGAGCCAAAGCAGGCATTTTCTTATCTGTCTAATTTTATGCTTCAGCACACACCCTGTTATTGTCTCTATCAAAAGGATAAGCTCCCAAACCAATAACTTGAAGTGGCTAAATTTTAAATCCCTATCAATAACTAACCAGAAGGAAGTGAACCATCCCTTGCTCAAGTGTTGACTTATTCAAAAATACTTATCCAAATGATCCCCTATCCTTGATTTTCAGGAAGAGAGTTACTTTTCTTTTTTTTTTTTTTTGTAATTAATGTGAGCCTTTTATTGTTGTTTTAATTTGCTATGCTAAATTCAATGTGCACATTGTTGTCTCAGTTCTGCTTTTATCACTCTAATTCTTTTTTTTTTTTTTTTTTTGAGAGTTACTTTTCTAAGGTTGGATGGAGAGTAAGGTGAGAAAAGGAAGTGAAAACAATGGCTTCATCTGGGCAAAGTCAGGGAATTAGGGAGAAACACTAGAAATTGTCCTAAGAGATGTACCATTCTTTCTGGACAACATGCAAAAATTGTTCAGTGCTTTATAACCAAGGAAAATTCTGTCCTTTATAGGATATTTTTATATCTTTAAACCGATGAAGATGCAAGGAAGCCCAAATTAGCTGAATGACCCAGAGCCACTTTATCTCACTCAACATCAAAATTTCTAATCTTTAAAATGAGGGAGTTGGACTTCAGGGCCTCCAAGGTCCTTTCCAGATCTTAATCTACATTCCTCAGCAGGATAACCTGTTGATTTGCCAAATGCTTTGCAGAATGCTTGGCACAATGGAGACATTTAATAAATATTTATTGAATTATAATACAAGAATAGAGGCTCTTGAAAGTGAATTGATTTATTAAGGGACACAAGGCTCTTAGATAACAGTCAAGATCCATTCTTATCTTTTCAGGTATCTCAGCTACAGGAAATTCACCCTCAAACTGTACTTAGAACCCTTATCTCTGCAAGATCAAAAACAAACTAAAAAACTGTAATAAAATACATATCAAACTTGAGATCAAGTTTAGAATAAACTTCTCTTTTGCAAGACAGGACCACAAACAAGCAAAGAGATGTCTTAATAGCTTGGAAACAAAGCTGTAGAATGAACTTTCTAAGGAAGGTGGTTTCCCAAAAAAAGCCAAAGTCACTTTAATCTCTGTTAACAAAAGTGTAGTGGCCAGTTCAAGAGAGGCAACAGTTTCACTATCTATGTACTAATTAACTGAGCTATTGTGTTTAGTTTCTAAGATGGATGCCAAATTATAAAAGGAACAAGCCAAAGTATGACTATGGGACGAATATTATGGCAACTCAACTCAAATGATGGTATATGAAAAGGAAATATTTAGTCTATATGAAAAGAGGATTAGAGAGTGGATAATCACTGTCTTCAAATATCTAAAGGATGATCATGTGGAAGAGAGATAAGACTTTTTATAAAAGGATAGAAGGACCAATTAATATTGCTAATTGGAGAGGGGGAAGGAGAGAGGAAGAGAAAAGAGGGAGAAAGAGAGGGAGGGAAGGAGAGGGAGAGAGGGAGGGAGGGAGGGAAAGAGAGAGAGAGAGAGACAGAGACAGAGTCAGAGAAAGAGACAGAGACAGACAGACAGACTTCAAAATCTAGATTATTTACTGTTTCATCTCTAGGTGCAGCAAATATAACATGTGATTTCTAACCATTTATTATACTAACCATAACAGAATTCCAGTACAAAACAGTAATTCAGGGGCTTGTTATCATGGAATTTTTTTGTGGATTTGACTGATATCTTCACATATAATATCTACCCCCTAAAAACTGAATCTTAAATTCACATGAAGGAAAATAGCCTTATAGGTTTCTCTCAATAGATGGTCTCCTAGAAAGATTGTCTTCTACAAATCTAAAAAAAGTTAAATAAAAGTTGGGAAAGAAGAGTAGAATCATTGGTTTCAGAATATTAATCTTTCTCCTGTGCTGCCTTAAGTAATTACAACAATAAGGAAGAAAATGGATCTTTCTCTTTCAGTTTACTCCATTCAAAATGAATGAATCGCCTTCCTATCCACCTCATAAAAATGGTATGAAGATTAATTAGTAACCATTTGATAAACTCTTTTTATATTAGACACTGAGTTTGGTATAGGCTTATCTCTTCTGGTAATAAGATTAAGATTGTAAGTTAATAAAATAAAATAAAATAACCAGGAAAAAGGCCTATAATAGCTTAGAAAGGTCACTACAATTGCCCTGGATAAAACGGTGCTTCCTGAAGAAAGCTCTGGGTCCTTTCTGACTAAGGCAAAGTAGTTTTACAGCATCAGCTGGGAGGGGAGAAGAAGGAAGATACTAAGAAAGGTAGGAGAGAAAATGAGTCATTGAGAAAACTCAATCTTACTCATCAGCTTTGGAATAGACTTTTCTATAGATTTACAATCCTGGAGTTTTTTAAAAGCTAGATAATTTTAAATCTAAAACACTTTAGAGAACATGTAGTCCCAAGTCTCATTTTTTTTTTTTAAACTGAGGCCCAGAAAGTAGCTTGTTCATAGCAGAGTAAAAGTGACACACAATCTATTTTCTCTTACTAATTGTCTCAATTGTGATCACATGTGCCTACGAGAAAAATTTTAAGCACGATGATTTCTTACAAGACACTAATAAATTGTTTTATAAATTTAAAATGCATTGACTTTTCTTTAAAAAAAAAACCAACAAAATGCCAAACACAAGATATTTTTAACATTAATGATGTGGTATTTGTAAAATATAATCTATATCTAAGTATCAGAACTTTGAAAATGGCTCTTTAAAAATGTCCTCATTTCTTTCTTTCTTGCTTGCTTATTTTAACATCATGCCAGGGCCCTTGAAGCATTTGCCATTTATGTCTAAGGCCACCAGTTTGAAAAATTCCATCTGCACTGACTTCTGCTTTTCTAAAGATAAAAGTATGTCCTGGATTTTTTTTATTCTTCAGGGCTACTAATATGAACAGGCCTGTCATTCCCAAGTACCCAGATTTGCAGAATATTGACATGCTATTGAATTATTAAAGAGAAATTAACAATGTATCACATCCTAGAAGGGAATATAAGTAAAACTGAGTATTCCTATGGCATGTCTTGGATAGATTCCATATCACAAAGTTAAGATTGTTTTCAATTTATCAATTTCAAATACAAAAACTTTTTCTTTCTCCTCTCTTTTTTCTCTTCCTGTTAAATATCTCTCTCTCTCCCTCCCCTCTCCCTCCCCTCTCCCTCTCCCTCTCCCTCTCCCTCTCCCTCTCCCTTTCCCTCTCTCTCTCTCATTATTTCACAAACTAGAGTAATTCCCAGATATTTGCATCAACCTCAAATGCCTTTCTTTCTTTTGAATTTTCTTTTCCCAGTACATAAAATGAATTTAGATCTTTCTGAGTCTAGGTCCAGTCCTGTATTCATTGCACCATCTTGCTATCTCTAAGTGGTTGAATGAAATAAAGGAGCATATGTAATTGTATTGAAACGCAATACACTTCTGTTTGGGAAGTATTTGAGAAGTACCTGTTCAAAGAGGAACCTTTACTGCATTAGTAGGTGAATTCAGTGTTATGAACTGAGAAAATGACCTATCTTGAGAGTGGAATACAAAAGTATTAGAAGTAATAGAATTAAATATTACATCCAATCATCTTTTTATAGGTTTATATGACCAAAACACAGACTAGCATCATTAAGTAGTGGACGAATATTATCATAGCTTGAATAAATAAATTTTTTAAAAATGGGAAAGTAAAAAAAAGTCTATGGGGAAAGGAGTATTTAACATAAGCACAAACTGTGCTAAGTGCTTTATAAATATGGCTGCCAAGAGTTAGCTGAGCTCAAGATTGAAATTCCTGGATAACAGGATAGTCAGCTACCAACAGAAGACTAATTTATCTACATTTTCCTTAAAAAAGCTGATGCTTCTTCATCCCAGATCAAACTCCCTTTCCCTATTCACTCTCAAGATAGGGCATTTTCTCACTTCAAATGCATTGAATTCACCTACTAATGCAGTAAAGATTCTTTTTAACAGGTCTTCCTCAAACACTTCCCAAACAGACAGATATATTCCCCAAACAAAAAAGTATTCCATTTCAATTACACTTGCTCCTTTTTTTCATTAAATCATATATTCCTCTCACTTAAAGGGAGCAATTTGGTGCAGTGAATACAGGATTGAACCCAGAATCAGGAAAATCTGAATTCAACTCCAGATGTGGACATGTCCTTGCTCTGTGATTCTAAGCAAGTCATTTTACCACTCTCAGCTTCAATTTTCTGAAATATAAATGGGGATAATAAAAAATCTAACTCCCAATGTTGTTGTGATAATCTAATAAGATGATAATATATGTAAAGCAGTTGCAAACCTTAAATATATAAACATTAACTGCTGTCGTCATCATCATCATCATCATCATCATCATCATCATCATCATCATCATATTATCCAACCAGTAAATTGATTTGAAGGCATAGAATTTATTTTTTTATGAGAAGGGCAGAGTCCACTAATTCTCAAACAAGATAATGCATGTAAAATTCTTTGCAAATCCTAAAGTAATATAAACATGTCAATAATGTCAATGCTGATTGTGGTGCTAGCGGGAGTTGGTGTTGGTGTTGAGGATATTCAACTTTCTTCTTGGAATTTATTGATGTAATTACTCTCTCATGATTATATTCTGTAAAAAGAAATTTCCTGGAATGACTATTAATGTCTGCAAACCTTGATGTGCCCAGACTGCATACCCACAGAAAGGGCTTAAGGATGATTTTTGTAAAGCACTTTACAAACCAGAAAATTTTATATAAATGCTAGGTATCATATTGTAAAGTGCTATATTGATTTGACTAAATTTGGCATAAAAGTTCACCAAGTGTGGCCTGCAGCTACTGTATAGAATAAGATATTAGGCCCTTCTTTGTTCATAACATCAAAATTTCTACCAACAAAGGCAAAGAGAAGTCTAAAATTTCTCTTCCACTGGAAGCTGTCAAAGGACCCAGGAAATTCTGAGTCATGGAGCAGGCTGAAGTCAACTGTCATTCCCATCATTCTCATGGAAGACACATGACATCCATAATGACACAGCCTTTGCTTCAATCCTAATGTACAGGGCTCATAAAAACCAAAACACTCCCCCCTTCTGCCTTTTAAACTGATGTTTGTTGTGGAGATGTAACCTATGCCCATGGTTAAAATAATTAGGCATCGTTTTGCTTGATTAAGGATGTACTGGCAAGAATTCTGGTTTTGTGAAACTGGGCTAGGAGAGCTCATGTTATCTTAGAATGACATAAACTTGGGATAAGATCAACCATTCAATTACTTTCGGTATGGGGACCTACCCTATACAGCAGGGATCCCTAAACTACTTGTCAGAACAAGTTACTTTTCATTCCCCTGAGCACAGTGCCTAACTCCATGCCTTGGATACAGAAGGCACATGATATATTTCTGTTGTTGAATGAATGAAGACTGGGATTTGACAGTGAAGATCCTAAATGAAGTGAAGGTTCCAGTCCCTGTGAGGAACAGACAAAAGGATGGTCAATGTCAACCCTTCTCCTATTGCCACTGAAAATTCTACCAAAGCAGTATGGAAGAATATGGTGGCAGAAAATGAGATTTTAGATCAACTAAGGATTTGTAATCTACTGGTAGATATTGATTTAGGTCAGTCATTATTATTAACTAAGTATCTCAAAAGGGGGCATGAGGGAAGTCCTAGTAGAAGAAAAAACTAGAGGGAAAAAAAGGCATAGACCTTACATAGGAAGGATCAATAAACTCATGTTTCATGTTTCAGAATCCATCTATCAAAGTCAAGTGAGGATGGGAAGGAGACTTCTTAATGTAAATCATACCATTTGAAGATAATTCTATTTTTTCAAAGTTTCCCCTCCTCCCCCTTATGCATTTCTACCCATGACTCTTCCTTCTGCTCTGGGACAATACAGAACAAGTCAATTCCTTCTTCCTGATGATAGTCATATACAAAAATGATAAAGACAGCAAGAATGATTTTTGCTTATTTATATATTCAGCCCTTATCACACATTATCATACAAAGTAAACTTTTAATAAATACTATTACACCCTCTGCCATTTTTTCTTCTCTAGGCTAAATACTGTTTTTTCAAAAAAAAAAAAGAAGAAATCTTATTCTCATACATATGAACCAGAGGCCAGGACTCTTGATTGTTCTTCTTCAGGGTCCCATTCCCTAGTTTCTAAATGCCCTTCCCAAGATATAGTAGTCAATAAAACAGTCCAGACATTCTCTGACCAGAGCAGAGAAAAATGGCACTATTATCTCCTAAGTCTCGCCTCCCAAAGCTGCCCAAGGTGACATTAGCTTTCTTGGCTCCTCTCTCATAGAGTTTACAATCCACTAACATTAATAGATCCTTTTCAGACAAAATGCTCTGTAGCCATGGCCACACCATTATTGACGAAGCTGACTTTTTGAATCCACATCTAATACTTTCCATTTATTGCTATTAAATCTCATCTTATTCAATTCAGTGCATTGGTACAGCCTGGACCACTGTTAACATACATGCTAGCTAATCTCTGCTTCACACAAAATACAACCACATATTCATGCAGTAAAAGAAGTTTGTTATCTGGGGGGTGGGAGTGGGAGGCGGGGGGAGAATCAGTTCTGTCAATGATGTTTTTAAATGGGTGTCCATTTAGGCCCCCATTGCTTCTGCATGACAATCTCAATTTGAGATCTAATTAAATGTATCTATTAAATGGCCATAATAAGAAAGAAAATCATTGGCTTTCACTGTTGGTAGAGACCAACATATAAAGCAATTGTCTCAAGGAACCTCACTACTCAACATTCACTAGCAAGACCCAGTGGCTTAGGAGGAAATTTCTTCCTTTTTATTGAAGTATTTGACCCCAAAGCCTGTAAAGTTAGGATACCTTGCATGGTAGGCTTTACCCATTTGCAAACAGAAATGATTCATTAGGAAAGCATGAGGCCAATTGAGAGAATGTTACAACTTTATAACTCTAGTCATCCTATTTTTCTTTATCAAAGCAGTGATTCACCACCAAAGTAACAGATTTAACCTTCCAGATTGTTTCTAGGAAAAACCATGAAATGTGGGAATTTAACCTTGTTTTCTTTCTTGGGACAAAATATACAAAAAAGACTTTCCTCAAGAGCTTTTGCAAAGAACAAATGGCATAAGAAGAAGAAATAGATGATTTAGAATATCACTTCTTTGTGGTCTTATCAGGAAATTCAAATCTGGTGTAACTGTGTTCCTGGGCAAGTCATTTTAATCTGTTTGCTTCAGTTTCCTCATCTATATAATGGGAATAATAACATCTATTTCTCAGGGTTGTTGTGAAGCTTAGCACAGACCTGGCTCATAGTTGGTGCTTTATAAATGTTAGCTATAATTAATATCTTACAATTTAACGATCATATGGTTGATATAGCATATATATATATAAATTCTATGTTTTCAGAAATTTTCATCATACTGACAGATGCATGCTTCTACATGTATGTACATGTGTGTGTATGGATAGTTAGATCTATATCTATGTAGAATTTGAACAGATTAAATTCTAAATAATTTTCCTCCCTTCATTCTCTTTTTCTTTTGGATTGTAGGTAATATTTTTAGAGCTAAACAATGTAGCATAAGCTAAATTTAAATATTTTAACTAGATAAATGTCCTAGTTTAAAATTTTCAGAGTGCAGTTTATTCAAGCTCGGTGTACACTGCACTGCCAATTTATAAATTAGGTGATGAATAAAAAGTGATATGGAAAAATAAAGGCTAAATGTAAATGACCAAGACTCACAAGCCATGCCCTCAACAAAATCAGTTACTTTCCCATCCCCACCTCATTCTCCCCTGCCCAGTGTAGCAGAAACTCATTAGTTATTGAATAAAAAAGAATACACATGTTCCTTCCTGAAGAGAAGGTTCTATCACAAAGCATCACGGGACTCTGCTCTCCTTACCATTTTGGGTTCCATTCATTTGACCCTGACTAAGCAATACTGAAATGCCTCCTTACAGCTTTTATTCACTTATTGGCTGGTTTCTGTCAAAATCTCCTTAAAGGAGACAAGAAGAAGGAGACCTCCTCTGTCAATGTTGATGCATAATGAGTGACTTTAGAGCATCATTTTCAAGGTCATAGACTGTGCCCAGTGTTTCCGATAACTGCCTGTTACCTAAAATCCATAATTTGGGAGTCTACTAGCACGTGATGATAGGCAGGGAATGGGTAAAGACCCATGATTTCACCAGCATAAGGAATTATTGATGAAAAGATGCTCAATGTGAAGTTTTATAGCTAGCTGGGCCCAGAGAGGTTAAGTTGCAGCTAGGGGGTGCCAAGATGCACAAAGAACTGGAGCTGGAAGTCGGGAAGATCCGAGTTCAAACTTGACTTCAAACTAGCTGTGTGACCCTGGACAACATCACTTCACTGCTGCCTGTTTATAGAGTTTCAGTAACTTGTCAAAGAACACATGACTAGCAAGTATTGTATTTAGGATTCCAGCTCATGACCCAAGTCCAGTGGTTTTCTATGTTTCTGACAACTACCATAATTTGGGACACTGCTAGCACTTGGTGATAGGGACAGAGTGGGTAAAGACCCAAGATTTCTTGGTGATAGGCAGAGAGTGGGAAAAGATCCGTGATTTCCTAAGGAATTATTGATGAAAAGACAGTCAAAGACTTCTCTGTAACGTTTTATCTGTTAAAGATTCTTGGACATTATTCTAACTTATTAAAGATGATTTCTAGATACAGAGTCCTTCTTCCTTTAAAAAAAACACATTTGGGGGCAAGGAGGAGGGGAAGAATTCAAAGTAATGAAATATTTTGTATTTCAAAAGAGATGAATGAAGAATAAAAAAGATAGTCCAGTCTCAAAGTTTCAAGCTGATTGAGAAAAGTGTGTCTGACTAACCGGAAGCAGATCATTGTCTCTAGACCTTCAGGCATCACAACAAGGATAAGCAATCAAAATTATCCACCCATAAAGTCACAGCAACATCTGTGTGTTCCGCTATTTTGTTTCTTTATGAGTTTTTACAGCACCCATCAGCAGGTAGCTGGGCAATGTTCAAAAGTTAATGCCTCAGAACCAGACCAAGTGATGTAGAAAGTACAGGGTGCCCTGCTGGGGAAAATATGCCATAAAAGAATGGGGGGTCCAAAAGATAGGTAGAAAGCATGTGGAAACCTTAAAAAACATTTTTTTTAAAAAAACCTAAACCTCTCAAACATGATTTAGCATTAGATGTCCTCATATGTCCAAATGATATAAATATTTGTTCAAGTACTTTGCAAACCACAATATAAATGCTAGCTATTAGGATGGTAATACATGAAATATAACTGATAAAAAATAGTCCTAAGGTCAAATTTTAAATGGGAATTAAAAGGAAAGATAATTTTTTTCCAAAAATGTAACATCATGTTATTTAATTAGTTTGGTAGTGAGTGGGGATAGGAGCTGGAGGGAAGGTCAGTAGCTGACATAAAAGCATTATTTTGTGATCCTATAGAGAAGTACTTAAAAGTTACAAGTAGAAGAGAATTTGCAGGTCATGTAGACCAGCCCTCTCATTTTGAAGATGAGAAATTTAAGGTCTAGAAAGATGAAGGGACTTGCCTATTATAGCTGAAGGTGAGGTTACATCAGAGGCAGGCTGGGAACTGATTTCACACTTATGTCTTCTCCATCTCATTTTGAATCAAACTATTTTAAGGCATTTTAAATTACTGAATACTTCTCAGGAAAGTAACATAGCAAAAATCATAAACTACACAAATAATATCTTAGGGAGGGGGGAGAGGCATCCTCAGGAAAAACAAAGCAATCCTCTATGAGAAAAATCTGAAGGGAGAATTAAGGCCAGCCCTCAGAGGTCATAGGGACCTATGTTGATCTCCTTTCAGTTCTTCCTTTTCCCTGAAAGGCTTTTATCTTTGATGTGAACTAATTATGTTTGAAAAATTTTGTCAAAATGTGTAATGTGGGTGACAAGCTCTATCTGTCTAAAGAGGGCTATAAGCAAGTTAGTATCTCATTTCTCCCTCCCCTCCTTTTAAGACTGTATCTTCTATTGCCCAGGTTGGGGCAAAATACTTAAAAGGCTCAAAACCATTATTAATTAATAAAAGATCTTTGACCTGCTCTGTTTGACCCATGGTTTACCTCTCCTTAGGCAAACTTGTGACCTGGGGAATCATAATGATATCAAACAGCATCAAAATCCATACTAAAGTCAGAACTACTTTCACCCAAAAAAACCCCATGGTCACTTCTATATCACTTCTATACACATTCATATAGAATGTTTTGCCTTCGGGAAAGGAGGAAATTCAGGACTAAATAAAAAATTTTCACCAAAAATATTTAAAGGCTTAGATCCTCCTGTCTAAATTCCTAGACAGTTGCAGCTTGTATCAACAAGATCTACTGAATGCAACACATTTTTTAACAGTAAGAAAAAAATGGACTCTAACAAGCCTTCCTTTATTAGATAAAAATTTTCTATATTTATATGAAAGGCAAAAAAGCAACTATCTGAAGAACAGGCTTAAAAATTTTTCACTTGTTTAAAAAATGTATATTTAAAAGAATGACTAAGAAAAAAAAAAGCCACCATATTAAACCCACAACCACTGTAACCTCAAGCTGATGAAAAACAAATCTGACCTCTAGTTTCTGTGAAAAAGGGAACTGTGGCAAAGATTCAAGGAGAGCAGAGATGATAAAAACACTTTCCCTCATCAAATGTGCTTGTGTCAAGCAAGATGTGGGGGAAGTGGGTAGGAAAGAGGTTTGTTTTTTTTTTTAATTTTATTTGCATAACATATGTGTGGGTAATTCTTCAACAATAACCCTTACATAGCTTTCCATTACAAATTTTTCCCCCCAACTTCCCCACCCCTTCCCTAGATGGCAGGATATCCACTACATGTTAATTATGTTAAAATATTGGCAAATCGAATATATGTATACATATTTAGGAAAGAGGTTTTAACAAATAAAAGATATGAATAGGCAAAAGTCCCAAATATGGAAAATATCATTTGGAGTTATGCAACTAAATTTGTAAGAAGAGAGAAGTTTACATCCTTTGCATCAGTAAATATATATGCATTCCTCAAAGGCCAGAAGTTTCAGCATTTCAAATAGGTTACAGTACGGTAGCTAATTTAGACATCATACCAGACTTTGGACATTAGCCGTATCATGCTATTAAAGAAACTCAGTTCTAATGGACATCACTGGGACACAGAAATGAAGTTCTTTGAGAGGCAGGGCGAATTCTTCTGACGGGTATAGAACATAACACTGCCTCATACTATTTCTGGGCAAATACTATGAAGTTTTGACTTGACCCCATCACGTAGAAAATTCTGTTTCTCCTGGTAATTTCCATATCTGATATTTGCATAGAGAATTGAGAGCCTCTTTTCTTAACGGTGTAATCTCTCCAGACAAGGGAACTGCCAGGCTGCTCATGAAATACATGCTCATCAATTATTTTCTGGGAATAGCAGTTGATTCACATGCTAAAGCATAAAATGTAAAGCACCTACCTAACCTATCAAGAAAAAAAAATGGCTGTCGTGAAAACTTACAAATAGAAACCTTGAGCTGAGAATCCAGCAAAGCCCTGGGGTTTCAGAGGGAAACCAGAGACTGTTTTCATAGAGGACTCTGGTCCTAAAAGGAGAAATTAGATCCATCCAAGTGTGGGGGAGAGAAGAGGAAGAAAGAGAAAAGGAGAAGGCACAGGAGGAAGAACAGCAAAGGGAGCAAAAGAGAAAGGAGAGGAGATTCCTTCCCTTTAGACCTTACTTTCAACAGAAGGCTGATGGAGAGGTAGGTTGAAGGACAACTGGAAGTCTCCATCCACAGAAAGTTCATGTGAAGCCCTATTAGAGAAACTAATGGCAAAATAACTAGGATCTAGATGACATACTCTGAACTAGACAACTCAGCAATGTGCTATGGAAGGAGCAACCTATGTATGTGTCAAAGTTCCCTCCCACAGGCTTTCCAAAGCCCAACTAAACTTACGTTTTATGGGCATTTTGCTGCTGGAAAAAAAAAAATAAAGATAAGCCATTGTTAGGGTATATGGGAATTCTGATGTTGTTTTTGTTAAATAGGGATTTTTATTCTGTTAGAATTTGAACTGCCAGGACTTGACCTCTACATCTATATTGTCTACTAAGGTTGAGGGAAGGAAGAGAGTCTATTGGACTACAAGGGCTCATTCATTCACAATCCATCATTCACAGAGAAAGCATTTGCTCACAAATGGAGGTCAATTTTGACTACAACAAAAGTCAGCTCTTATTGCTGAATTTGAACCAGTGCACTAAATGAAAATCCACATAAGGGGAGGTCATAATCAGCACCCTGGGTGGCAAATTCCTTAAGAGGAAGAGAAGGTCAACAACGAATTATGTTTCCATATCATGGACAGCCATGAGGACCTCTGAGCAATGGAGAGAAAAATGTCCTATTATCAGATAATGAAAATGTAACTTATTTAACAATATGCTAATTTCTCTGAATGAACTTCTCCTGAATTGAGTCAGAGAGAAACCCAAAAGGAACTGACTAATTATAGAGTAAAAAACAATCCAGCAGGGGCAACTAGCTTAGGGGGCTATGTTACTGTTCTGAAAACAAGAGATATCCCCAAGCTATATTTTTTAAAAGGAAATGTTGTTACTTTTCCTCACAAGTGACTCTCATGGCATCATAATATCCACTAATGTTTTTAAATGCAAATAACAGGTTCTCATAATAGCACCTGGAATCTCTCCTGAAAATGTTTTCATAATTCACATCTTGTTAGCCACAGGAGTCCCAATTATATGTCCTCTTTTCTCATTTCTACCAACCGATTATTAACATTAGATAATAACAGACTACTTCTGCTAATACGTTTCCTGACAACATCAAACTGGAGAATGTCTTTGTGGTGCAATAATTGAATAATTGTGTGAAGAAGGGCTGAATTACTAGAAAATGTTTTTTTTTT
>JAJPUD010002580.1:0-29536 GCA_023553655.1 Myrmecobius fasciatus
AGCAGAAGCTGAGTAATATTTTCACAAAGTTTGAGTTTTTAAAAAAGAATGCAGAAAACAGTTGATAAAAGAAAGATGAGTGTTTCATATGTCTTCTCCTTTGATACTTAAAAGGACCTAGATATCATGCACACTGAAGTTTCTTTCAACATTATAGATTGCAATCCATCCATGCTTTCTCAGCTTTTCACAGAAGCTGCTGTCTTTATTCTTATTGAAATCTTTCAAAGAGCATCTACTACTGAATGTTGACTTTGCTCCAAGTCTTTTAATATCTGATAAAAGATCAGCATAATATCCAGGCTGTCCCTCACTCTCACTACTGATCAGCCCACTAGCTTTTTCAATAATAAATTTTTTCTTTCAAAACAGTTTTTAAATGCAAATAATCACTGGTAATATGTGATATATCTACCATACAACTTTTCACTATTTGGAAAGTTACGATGTTGATTCTCCTGACACTACAATGTTCCATGATTCACAGAGAATCACTAGAAGGACACTGGTGTTAAAAAGAGGGTTATTTGAGGTAAAAGTTGAGGGATGTTCTGATTTATAGATCTATTCTCAGTAATTTAGAACATTTTTATACATTAATAGATTACAATTCTTTTGAGAGCTTTCTGTTAGTACCCTTTGAACACGTCTATTGTAAAATGGCTTTCAGTCTAATGTAGATCTCTTAGTTGTCAATATAATTTGAATAATAAACTCATATTTGAGAAATCTGGTACAAAGATGTTTTTCCATTTGACTAATTCCTTTCTCATCCCAGGTATATTTAAGCTTTGTTCATGCAAATGTTTTTCTATTTCATGTAATCAGCTATCTAATTTATCTTCTGTAAATGCCTCTACACTTTGGTTAAAAATAAGAATGCGTCCTTACAAAAGCTGTGAAAAGATATAACTTGCATCTTAGAAGAGATTGTATAATGAATGACATGTCCTTCAATATTAAGATCACATTTCCATTTGGAATTCTAATATGTAATATTGTATAAAAGTTTTGATCTAAGCCTAATTTCTGCTAGACTGCTTTAGTTTTCCCCACTATCAAAGAGATACCCTAAATAATTTTTGTTTTCTAGTTTATAAACGTGTTGTGATATTGGGGGGAAAAAAGTACCTCTATGATCTTTATGTCATAAAGTTGTTATTTTAAAGAAGTTTTATACTTTGTCAAGGACTTTTAAAAACAATTTTTGTATCTACCAAATAATCAGGTGATTTGGGACTTTTTTTTGTTTTTAATAATATTATGTTATTTTCCTCATATATCCTTGGTATAAATTCAACTTGGTTGAATTATTTCTTGAAAGAACTACTGTAATATGTTTTACAAGATTAGGCTTTAAAATTTTTTAACTGATCAGTACTGATATCGATACATAGTTCTCCTTTACACTTTGTTTGGCTTCAGTACTGGAACTACATTTATCTTATAAAAGAAGTCTGGTAGAATATTTGTACTTTCTTTTGTAGTTATTGAGAATAATCTGTGTAGCACTGAAATTAATGGATCCTTAAAAATTTGATAAGAATTTTCTTGTGAATTTATTAGAACCCAAACTTTTTTTTAAATTAATAGTTTCTTTACAACTAATTTTATTTCCTTTTCTGAGATTAAATTAAGATTTTTATTTAAAGTTCTGTTAACATGATTATTTTACCATTTTTGAAGATAATCCTCTTTTGTTCTTAATTTTGTTAGCATATAATTGCTTTAGCAGGCAGATAAATTTTTTCCCTTGTTTTGTGATTTCATCTTGTTCACCCATTATTTTGTTGATTAAGTTTTCTAACTTCTTTTTAATCAGGTTGGCTAAAGGATTTATCCAATTTTTAAAGAACAAACTTAGTTTTATTTTTTATCATTTCAATAGTCTTTTTGGTTTCTAATTTATTATCTAATTTGGTTTCTATTTTTAATATCCCCTCTTTTGTGCTTATTAAGTTTTGTTGGCTATTTCTTTTAGAATTTCATTAAGTCTTCATTTGAGTTTGTATTTTGTTTTCTATTCTGAATCAAAATTTTTTTTGCACTATGACCTGTAAAAGGGGTGTTCACAATTTCTGCCTTTTTATATTTAATTTGTAATCTTTCAGTACATGGTCAATTTTTGTAAAAATTCCATGAGATATTGAAAGGTGTATTCTTTAGTGTTCTTATTTAGAAGACAACATAAGCTTTAGTTTCTCCAGCAATTTATTCAATTCTCTATTTTATCTTTTATCTTTCTGTTGGATTTATCCAAATTTGAGAAAAGGATACTAATATCTCCTACTATAATTATTATTCTCTATATTTTCAATTCAGTTAACTTATATTTTATGAATTGAATTTCTATGGTATTTGCAGCATAATAGTTAAGTATTAATATTTTTTGTTGCCTATATTTCCTTTCACCATAATTCCCTTAAGATTGCACAAAGCATTTGATTTTGAAATTCATAACTGAAATGTTACATATTTGCATGTTAGATGAGTTCCATAAATTCAGGGACATTGTCTTATCAAATCTTTCTACCTTTTAATGAACCTATCATAATGCTCTGAACATAACAGATTTTCTAAATAGTTGCTAAATAAATGACAGAAATCCACAGTTTAATTACACAGCCTGCTATATGCCAAAGGCTGAGAAATGTTTTTTGCAGTACCTAGTGAAGAAATCCATAAATGTTTGTTTTTATTGCAGTAGAACTGCAATTATTCAAATTCTGAAATGATCAAATTAAAACAGTTCCAGCTACCACGTAAAAATTGTACAGAACACAATGAAAAGAATTACATGATGGCACGATATTAACATCTATCCATTCTCTTAAGGATTTCCCTCAAAAGAAACCATGATTTAGCTGTTTACAATTAACTTATTGGACTTGGATAGCTTCATGAAAGCCAGAAATGATGTTAAGTATTAAATAATAATTATATTTCATACTTTGGAGCATAAATTAAAAAGCTGAAGCAATCATGACCAATAACATGTAATTTATATGTATGAGCCTAACAGAGGATTTTTTTTCTCTATTTGGCTATATGCAAAGCCAAATTTCAAGTTTAGTAAATTCTACTTTCTAATCAAGTCTCTGTCCTACCTTAATATCCATATTCAGTTAGCGAAGTTCTACTTGCTTCTCACAATATGTTTGTTTTCAATGTAAGATATCTGGTGATTTAATTTCACTAAATTACATTCATGTTTGCTGTTTTTCTTAAAAAAAAAAGTGTCAAGTTTCAGTGAGCACAAGACTTTTATCATTTTAGAAAGAAAAAAAAATGATTGTTAATTTAGCACAAATTAGAGATGGTTATAAGCCTCTCCCAAAATTCTCTGATTAACATACAGTTTACAAACTGCATTGCAGAGTTTGCAGAATGATGCGAAGAGCTGTAGTCAGGTCCAACATCAAGATCTGACACTGTCCATGAACTAGGCCCCTGGTGTTTACTATGACCATCTGTGTAACACAAGAGTTAAAATGTAGGAATCAGAAACTAGTGACCCCTAGTTGCCAAGGTTTTTTTCATCATGGGTTCATAATTAGTTAAGAACTTATCCAGGACTTTCCAGAGTCATTCCACCCCAAATCATTTTTAAGTAGATTACCTAAAGCTACCTCACATTAATCACAACAGAAAGATTAAGTCTTGTGATTAACTTCTAAAGCAGAAATGCAAAATAAGAATTGTTGTGGCTCACTTGCTTTATGTATCTTTTTCCTCTGTGGAAGGAATACTATAATATAGGACATGAAAAAGAAATGAAGCAGTTTCCATTAGCATTTTCCTTAGAAGTGCTTATTTTTTTTTTTTTAAAGAGACACTGACAAAGAGGGAATCAGGAAGACATCAGATTATTGATTGTGCTATCACATAAAAAACACTCATCTTCTCTTAATGCCTATTTACCCTGTTTTTCTTTGAAGAGAAAGACTGTTTTAGTTTTTTAATCTTTGCCCAAGCATCAGGAATTTTTTGAGCAAGTGAAGGACATGGCCAGCCTGTAGCTTAGTAATATTACTGTTGGCAGCTGTCAGAAAGATGCATTGGAAGAGTGTGAAACTTGAGGCAAAGAGATCAAATAGGATGCTGTGCAGTAGTGTAGGCAAGAGATGGTAAGGCCTAAATTAGAGTGATACCTGTCGTGGGGGAAGAGAAGAAGATACATGCAAAAGATGCTGCTGAGGTAGCTTTGGGTAAACCTTGGGAACTAGATGGATTTATGGGGGTGAAGGAGGAGTCAGGAATGGTTCCCCGGTTTTGAAAATAGGTACCTGGAAGGACAGAAATCAGGAAGATTGAAAAGATAGATTTTGGGGGGGCAAAAGTATTAAGTTGTCTTTTGAATAAGTGGTCTGAAATCCAGTTGAAAATGCTCACTGGGAAGCTGATGATCCTTTAGTTAAGGAGAGAATTTATTTATTACTAGATATAACAGATCTGTGATTCATCTGTCTGAAATAATAGGAACTAATGAAATCATAATTAAACAAGAGGATCCAGGATAAAGCTTTAGGAGTAGTACTCAACCACAGTTGTAAAAACCGGAAGTGGATGATAATGCAGCAAAGTAGAATAGAAGGTATAGCCAGACATGTAGCAGAGTATGAAAGAGGAGTCTCATGAAAGCCCAGAGAGGAAAAAATATTACTAAATGCTAAAGAGTTTAGAATGCCACCAAAGGTACAAAAGGCCCATAAAACTGATTTTGTTAATCTTTGATCACAGTAATCCAGGTAATGTGTTATGTGAATCTCACAGGCCAGCCTCAAAGAATGTGTCAGTAGCAAGTACAGACATTGGACCACATCATTCCAAAGAAATCAATGCATTGTACTCTAAATAAGGAACCACTAGAATGCCACATAATTAACTCTTGCTAACATATCAGAAGTCATGTTCTAGTGACTTGAGAGTCACATTAGAAATGGACCCACTTTGTATATTTTTAGTATGCCTAAAAATGGGTCCATTTCTAATCACAGATCAAAAATGAGCAAAAGACATTTTATATTTATCAAATGAACATATGGCCATATATAGTCAATAAACTTTCATTAAGTGTCTTCTCTATAGCAATCACTGGGCAACACTGGAGAAACAAAAAGAGTCAAAAGACAGTTTTTCCTTCAAGCAGTTCACATTCTAGTGGTAGAGATAAGCAAACAAATATGTACAAATAAGCTATGCACAGTATGGACAGGTTATCACTGAGACAGGAAAAGCACTAGAATTAACCCTTTTAAAGGGGTTGGGAATGACTTCTTGTAGAAGATAGAATTTTAGTGGCTTCTTGAAGCAAGCCAAGAAAACCAATAGGTAAAATATAATGAAGGAGAGAGTATTCCATGCATGGGCAACAGGCAGAAAAAATGCTTAGAGCCAAGAAATGGAGTTGGTGGAACAACTGGGGATGTCAGAGTCAGTGTCAAAGAGAACATCACAGAGAGTAAAGTCCAAAAAGATTGGAAAGATAGGAGGGTGCAAGATGATGAAGAACTCTGAATGTCAATGGGTTTTGTATTTGTTCCCAAAGAATAAGGAAATTACAGAATTTAATAACTAGAACAGATCTCATGGTGAGTAATGCTTTAAGAAAATAACTTTGGTAGCAGAATGGAAGATGGGTGAGAGCAAGTATGGAGGGAAATGTATCAGCAACTATTACAATAATTCAGGTGTGAGGTGATAAGGGCCTATATTAGAATGGTGGCAGTGTCAGAGGAGAGGAAGTGGCACATTTGAAAGATCTTTCAAAGATGAAATTGGCAGGCCTTGGCAAGAGCTCTGGTGAGGGCAGGGGAGAATAGTGTGGAATACAAGATGTGAATCTGTAAGACTGGAGAATGGTGCTGCCCTCCATAATAATAGGAAAGGTAGAAGGTGGAGGGTTTAGGAAGAAAGAGAATTAGTATGGTTTTACACATGTTGAGTTTAAATGTTTACTGGTTATCTAGTTCAAGATGTCAGATGAAGATGTTCCATATGCATGTTCCTCTAGAAATATAATCAGCCATGGAAAAAACAAGGAAAAGAAATAATAATCATAGGACTATAGTTTATAATGAGGAGGGACTTTAGAGGCCACTGAACCCAAGTCTCATTTTTCAAACGAGGAAACTAAGCCACAGAGATGTTAACTGACTTGCCCAGAATCACAAAGCTAATAGTTGAACTCAGGTCCTTCTGAACTCTATTCATTACTCCACAATTAACAAGCAACAAAAAACAAGAAATCTACACTTCAGAATCAGGAATACTGAAGATACCATTTAAATCTCCATTTGTAGACACATATAATTATGCTCTTAATAGTTTCAGGGGTTTCCCCAATAATAAGTCAATTCTACTTACCAGACTTTGATCTTCCATGACCAGCATTTGAAGCAATAGTAAGAGACTGTGGCTTTACTGGGTCACCTGGTACAGAATAGTTTCCAGCACTAGGAACTTGTATATAAGGCCCCACTGCTGCTATTCTGCCAGATGCACTCAAGGATGACTGTGGTGATGATGTTCCATTAACCCGATTTAACTATATAAAAAAAGGAAAGAGGAGGAATAATCAGTGTGAACTCAAAGCTAAGAGCAAAATACTGGGTTGATATTAGACTATTAATCTACTACTAAACCTTTTCATAGTAACAATGGCCATTTTATATTTAAAATTTCATGTACATCCAGAAAGATTAAATAGTAATCATCAGAACAATATTAAGATTTGCATAGGAATATTATCTGATAATACAAAATAAAATTCCTCCTTCTATAATTAGTCAGAAAAGCCCTTTAAAAACAGAAATCTCTTAAAATTAAATCAGTAACAAATATAGTTATAAGCAAAATAATTTATAAATAAGTTCTTTCATTTACTTTGTAAAAATTTGCTTTTATGTATATTCTTGTTGCTTGCTGTTTGTATATATGAACTTACGATTGGAAACAAATCTTTGAAAATGAACTTTAAAACTCATTTCTTAACTTTGGAACTAAATATCTATCTTCCATCACAAATTTATGATTTTCTTCTGAGATATAATTTACTGCAAAATACTCCACACTTATAAGCAACCCCATAATGGGATAAAATAATATCTCATTTGAGTCATATAACTACTTTCAAACATTACGTCTATAAACAATCTCTAAAAAAGAGAATCATTTTTCTGTCCTCATAATGATATAACAATTTTTTTGATAACTGAAAAATCAGTAAGAACATGCATCTTAAATCCACAGGCTAATTCTTCATAGTATCACTGTTATTAACACAAAAAAAATATATAAAAAGGCAATCACCTAAGATAATAAGACTCTTGAAAATTTACCAATGACATTGAAGCCTTTTTTTCTGAATTAAACAAAAAAAAAATTGATCAAGATTCCTGAAAACATTTTGAAAATATCTCAAAACATAAAGCAAATCACTAAGTTTGGGCAAGGATCAACTGACAGAAAAGAAGCAACTACATATTGCTTATCCTGCAGCTATATAGTCCATTTCAACTTTTTCCAATCTTTAAGACTAATTCACCCAATTTACCAAACCTAATTTCTTTTTCTTTCTTCCCTTGTCCATTCTCTCCCCTACACATCATAGCTACTTTAAAAAAAAAAATATTTTTGTTGGAATTTTTGAGTTTACACTATCGACAAATATTTCATATACCTAATTGAGTCTACATTTGTAACTAAGAATTAGTAGCAAAGATGAAGGGCAAGGGAAAAAACTAGTAACTGTGGGTAGGAGATGAGGGAGAAGGCCAATGAGGTCTAAGACAATGTCCTAAGTCATCAGGACTCTTTCTGCTTTGACATAAATTATTTTGTTAGCTAAGCAAAGAAGTTGCATTACTTCAAAATAAATATGTAAAAGACATCAGACATGCATTGGATGGCAATAGGTTTAGATCATCATGCTGATTTATAGTCACAAAAAGGACAATATATTTTAGTAGTGTATTTCAAAAGTGAATAAAAGTTTGGCAGCAAAAAATAATTGAAGCTGTAGCATTTCAAATGATAACGATAAACTGATAAGTTACTTGAATCCTCTTCATCAGAATCTATCCTTTTAATATAATTTTTCTGGCTAATGATATCAACTTCAAACAAAAATATGGATGCACAATTGTGTCTTTCTGGTTCAGCTATAATTCTCATTCCAGAATTAAAAGGCAAATAATTGTCCAATGCCAGGTCTTTTCAAATTTAAGCTTAGTATCTTCAGAATCAAGAAAGCAACTGCAAACATCAGTTTAAAATCACTCTTCCCTCTCTCCTTCCAGCCCTGTACTCATGTCAAGAACACACTGAGCATCAGAAACCACTGGGATAAAGATGTTGGAATCAATACATTAGCTTTTCAGCCAGAGGAAGACTCTGGCATCAAAATTCAGTTCCTTTGCCTGTCCAAGGAACTGCCTACTAGTTTTGAGATTTTTAACATGTTTAACACTTAAAACAACAAAGAGCTTTTGGAGACATAAGTGGAGACTCACAAAATCCAACTATGCCCACCTGACCACAGAAAGTTATCTATATTTTATTGTTGGCAGCATACTTGAATTATGAAACTTGTTACCATGGATTTGTATAGATTATCCACTTTGGAGGCACTCCAAGATTCAGCATCATTTGTATTTTGGTTTTACCACAATCATATATTCTTCCTATAGTAACAAGGGTCATCATTATAATAAAGAGTTCCTATATTTGATAGCATATAGAAGTTACCTTAAGGGAGCTCTGTATATCTCAGTTATTTCTTTAGATTTTTCCCAAAATTAAGAACACAGAAGGCATCTTTATTATTATAAGAAAAATCTGTAATTTTTTTTTTACCTAGAATATCCTTAACAGTAAGTCTTTATCAAAGAAATAAAAATTAAATATGTCATCGTTAAAGCTGTTCATATTTCTTGGTATCCTCCAAAAGCACAGTCAAATTAACAACTGTGGATTGAGGAGGCAGAGTTCAAGGAAATTTGAAAGCAAAAACTTCAACCTCTAAACTCCAACCTCATTCTGCACTTCCTGCACAGCCAAAGAAATAATGCCAAGCTGCCAACCTGAAAGGATATGTGAGTTGGTGGCAGAGCAACTACTAGTGGTGGAAGCTGAAGGATACTTTTCCTAGGGGAAAGGACATTGGTCATCTGGGTGCCACTAATTCTCTGCTACATGCATTTCTTTACACTTATTCCAAAACAAGAAGAACTAAAAATAAAAGATTTTGTCCTCAGTGCCAAGCAATGTCTGAGTGCCACTTTGAAGCATTCTCTTTTCTGACAGAGAAGGAAGACATCAAGGGAGAAAAATGTATCAACAGCAAAGTGAAGATGGGAACAGAATAACCAAGGCAGAGAAGGGTCAGAGTACATACCAAGCCAAAGGAAAAGAAAAATACAAGGTGCTTTAGCCAGTGGTTTCAGATGCTACATTGCCATTAGTAATCTTTACTACCAGGCTCTTTTAACTGAACTCTCATGGCTTTGAGCTTCCTTAAGCTACCATAGACAAATGAGCATTTTTGTTTTTTAATAATTTTTACTGACTGGAGTACAGAAATAAGAGGTAATTTAATTTAGAAAAAAAGTATTAATTTGGAGATGGGCCTTTTGTAAAAGTTTATCTTACAGGAATGTTTTCTTTTTGACGTGCCTGAATTTTTTTCCCATAAAGACGCTCACGCAGTTCATTGATTCGTTTGTCCATCATAGCAACCTCCATATTACGTTTATTTAAAAGTTCCTTCTGTTGCTGAAGTTTCGAATTCTGTTCCTGATTAAGCTGATTCCGAATCTTTAAAAAAAAAAGGGGGGGGGAATGGGAAGGAGAGGGGTTACAATTTTTTGCAATTTTAGTTAAAAAGGTTATTAAATCTTCATTTCCATGATATATTTTTTTAAAAATAAAGATGATATTAAATTCTGGTATATATCATGCATGCCTACATTAAGTGTCCAGGTATATAGATGTATAGATGTATTTGACATGCTATCTGCTTCATATTTATGTAAACAAAAGCCAAAAGATTCCCGAGGAAGATATCTCTAAGTATTCACATAGCTGACAAAACACAAGGCAAGCACTGAAAATACAAGCCAGGTGAAAAATGATCTATATATTTTTTGGTAATTTTTACATAATGACTTGTCCATTGGATCTGTATCATGTGAAACAACTATAACAGAATTCCTTTTGCCACTCAGTCTACTCATTTATTATACCACATTGAACTGCTTCATACTGACTCTTATTCTCCAAATACCATTATATGTAGGGCAATAATTTTCTACAATGATCACATACTTTACTTTAAAACAGTTAAACCCTGGCCTCTCCTAACAAACAAGAGATATCATGAATTCCTGCTCCTTCCTTTTGCTATGTCTATTATTTTAATTGATTTCAACAAACACTTAAATACTTACTACATGCAAGACACTAGAAATGCAAAAATAACACTGTGTGCTAAATACTATAACTCAATTTGCAAGCATGATGAAGATACACATTTTATGAAAAACTGGTAAAGCAATTAATTTTAAATAATTTTCAATAATTGTTTTTAAAAAACATTCCTCATGATTTTCAATTATTCAAATTTAGTGGCTGATTTCTTAGACTATTACAGTCATATTAAACTTTAGTTTACGTGGAGACTTTGGTACCATATGGTTTTATGCTTTTATATTGCTAAACAGTAAATCAGTCACCATGGAATTTTATACAGTCAGCATGGAAATCTGGAAGATATGATTTCAATTGCTACTTCTGATACATACTATCTAGTAGATTCTGGGCCAATCACTTCATTTATCAGTGCCTCAGGCCAATCTCTCTAGGACTCTGAGTTTCAGACAAAGGGAAGTTTCTACATCCAGAAATCATAGATCTGGCCCAAAAAAACCCAAGAAAATCCATCAGATTCAGTTATTCTAAACAAACAAACCACCATGTGAGAATTTGTTCCTAAGGAAACACCTCCAGTGTGCTCATCTTCTTCAGCGTCACTCACTACACAGATAGTAAAACTCCAAGTTACCTGAAGCTCCTGGTATAATCTTTTCAATTCCACTGCAGCAGGGCCACTCAACCTGCCATTATATGATTGAAATCCATTGAGTTTCCCTTTCTTTAAATCCTCCAACTGTTGACTGAGCTGATCCACTCTTAGAATTGCAGTTTGTACCTCCTGCTTCTTCTCCTGGAACATGGCACTGAACCTTTCAATTTCAGCAGCTGCAATGCCCCCACCCCCAAGAAAAAAAATTCAATGAAAATATGTAATAAAAAAGAATCAATACAAGCTTTGCAGGAAATTTTTATGGAAGTAAAGAAGAAACTGATTTAAAATTCATGAATCAGGCAATTAGCTTATCACAGACATTCAACATCCAAATTTCTATGTATACTGTACAACTTTATGCACATATTTGATCTTAATTCTTGATTATCTTCACTATAGTAAAAGCATAAAATGGATGATTAAAAAAAATCTTCTAACTGATTTAAAGATGTTTTACTTTTAAAACATATTTAATTATCCTTTCCTTAAGGATATGTCCATTACATGCGGAAGGAGTCAGCGTGAAAAGCATAGTTGTGTCATGTCAATATTGAGTCACACCACGAAACAAATTAGAGAAAGCAGAAAATTACAGCTTTCACAATAACAGATATTAAACAATTTAACAACTGGGCACAGGGTAGAAGAAAAGATAAAAAGGCAAAATATTATTGATTATACAAAATTTGAAGTATTTCTGCACAAAAGACAGATTAAGATGAGATAGATGGATGAATGGAAGAAATTTAGAAGAAAGATCTTTTCATTGAATATGCCTGATTAAAAGTCTGACTTGATTTATCTGTAAGGAAATGACACATAACACTGAACCATTTTGCCCAAAACTAATGCGGTCACAAGGTACAGTTTTGAAAAAAGTACAACTATTAATTACCATCCTAAATTCCTTATGATCAAAGAAAGACAAATTAAAATTTTCAAGTATCATCTAACAACTATTAAGCTAGTAAAGATGGGAAATTACATTGTTGGAGGAGCTGTGGAAAGCAAGCATATTAATTCTCAGTGGGAGAAACTATGAATTGGTTCAGCTTTCTGGAAAGTAATTTTGAATTATGCAAACTAGTCACAAACTAACTTAGCGACTCCACATTTAGGACCACAAAGGTGATATAGATGACCAAAAACGACTTCATATGTACCTAAAGGTTCTTGGCACTAGTGGGTGCCCAGTGGGGACAGCTAAATGGTGCATTGGATAGAACATTGGTCCTGGAGCCAGGAGAAACTGAGTTCAAATACTGTAAACAAAGTGTATCCCATAACTGATGAATGGCCGAACAAACCATTAATATAATAGAATATTAGGGCACCATAAGAAATGAGGAATATGAAACGTTCAGAGAAACTTGGGAAAATCTACATTAAAAAATACAAAATGAAGAAAAGAAAGCCAAAGAACCTGCTATTTTATTTGTATAAGGAACTCCTGGGCAATGAAGTTCTCACTCTGCAGGCAGGTCAGCAGCAGCTTTTGTGTAACTCAGAGGAATCTATAGCGCTATACTAATCTAACTGCATTTTGTACAGATTAAGTGATTTGCCAAGGTCACACAGCAATACTTATTAGGGGAGGACTTAAAGCAGTTCTTTTTAGCTTTGAAATGGGTTTTCTATCCATTTCAATATGGAAAAACAAAATTGCTTTAAGTTAGTATCAAGAAATACTAAAATGTACAAAAGGTAACAATTCAAAAAAGACAATGATTTTAGGGAATGTATTTTACTAGGAAGTCTGTCATATTAAAGTTTCTTCTTTTTCCCCAAAAGCAGCAAAAGAACCTTTATTTGAAGGAGTATGTGACAATAAATTACAGAGAGAAGGAAGAAATGCTCGATTTTTATCTTGCTTTTTTCTTCAAAATAGCTGAACAAAAATAGCTAAAGCAAAATTTTTAAATAAAATAAATAAAAGATAGAAACAAATGTTTAGATTCCATCAATTAAATCAGGTCATTTGGTCAGGATAAGATATAATTTTTGTGTACAGAAAAATAAGAAACCTTGCAGAAATGATCATTATTGGTAATTTTTAAAATCATAACTCTTTAATGTATAAAAAAGAATTTTATATCTTTTTTTGGTATTTTTTCCCCTATAAACTTATTTTTAATACACATTGCTTTAAGAATCATATTGGGGAAGAAAAATCAGAGCAAAGGGGGAAAACCATAGGATATGTTAAAAAAAAAAAAAGACAAAAGAAGTGAACATAACATATATTGATTTACATTCAGTTTCCTTAGTTTTTTTTTCTGTATGCAGATAGCATTTTGCTTTGGAGTATTGAATCACTGAGGAGAACCAAACCTTTCATAGTTGATCATCACACATTCTCGCTATTATTGTATACAATGTATTCCTGGTTCTGTTAGTTTGGTTCAGCATCAGTTCATGTAAACCTTTCCAGGCCTTTCTAAAATCAGTTTGTTCATCATTTTTTATAGAACAATAATATTCCATTACTTTCATATACCACAACTTGTTCAGCCATTCCCCCATCTGATGGGCATCTACTCATTTTCCAGTTCTTTGTTGCTACAAACATTTTGTACATGTGAGTCCTTTTCCCTCTTTTATGATTTTTTTGGGATACAGACCCAATAATAGCACTGCTGGATCAAAGGATATGTACATACCCATCAAAGGGCATGGATCATTTCTCAATAAGTATCGGGTTTTCAAAGAGAGTCTGACAATATTTTACCTATGATATATGCTACTAGTGAAATCTGAAAATTTTACCAAGAGTTTCATCCATCATGATACTGTTCACAACAAAGCAGGTTTCAGTTCAGGCAAGAAAGCCTTGGATTACTTATCAAAAAGGCTTCTAGTTACTAAAGTAATTAAAACATCTTATTAATTATTGACATTTTGTCTATAAGATAGCCCAAAAGAATGCAATCTAAGAAAAAATTTAATGAATGTTAAGAGTTGAAAAGATCTTCTTAAAGGAAGGAAAGGGACCCACATGTGCAAGAATGTTTGTGGCAGCCCTTTTTGTAGTGGCTAGAAACTGGAAATTGAATGGATGCCCATCAATTGGAGAATGGCTGAACAAATTATGGTATATGAATGTCATGGAATATTATGGTTCTATAAGAAACGACCAACGGGATGATTTCAGAGAAGTTTGGAGAGACTTGCATGAACTGATGCTGAGTGAAATGAGCAGAAGCAAGAGATCATTATACACGGCAACAACAATACTATATGATGATCAATTCTGATGGACATGGCTCTCTTCAACAATGAAATGTTTCAAGCCAGTTCCAATTGTTCACTGAAGAAAGCCATATACACCCAGAGAGAGGGATGTGAAATGTGGACCACATCATAACATTTTCATGCTCTCTATTGATGTTTCCTTGCATTGTTTCCCTTCTCAGATTTTTTTTTCTTGTAGATCTGACTTTTCTTGCACAGCAAGATAACTGTATAAATATGTATACACATATTCGATTTGTCAAGTATTTTAACATAATTAGCATGTAGTAGACTTCCTGCCATCTAAGGGAAGGATAGGGACTAGGGAGGAAAAATTTGTAACGGAAAGATTTGTAAGGGTTAATGTTGAAAAATTACTCATACATGTTTTGCAAATAAAAAGCTTTAATAAATAAATAAATAAAAGAGTTGAAAAGATCTTAAAGTGGTATTTTTAGCTGGAAGGGATCTCAGAAATATCCTAGAGCAACCTACTTATTTTATCAATAAAAAGACTAAGGGCCAGATGTGACATTCCCAAAATCAGAAAGGTAACAAATGTACACTCTGAATGTAAATGCCAAATCCACTCTATCATGGTATGTTACCTAATGTCCATCACTAGTCTCACTAAAAAAAAAAAAAAGGGGAAAAAAAACTCTAGCATTAATTTTTGTTATGAAAATTGTTCCATAAACTTCATTTTAGATATAAGTAAATGAAAAGAAAAAAGAAAATACCTAATCCCTGGTGTCTTTGAATTAGAAAACATCATACATACACAAGTTGCCATTCATGATTTTGCTATAGTCCACTTGACCTCTCATGGCACGGATTTTCTTCAGTTTATTCTCCTGGGCCTCAACTCTTTCTTTAAGTTTCTGGAGCTTTTCATTCTCAGAAATAGACTGCTGCTGGCGACGTTCTTGTTGCTTTAGAAAATGCAAACGTTGCTCCTGGCATAGGGAAAATAGAAAAAAGTGTAATTTTGATATTTTTAAGTTAATTAAATTATTATTTATCAACAACTAAAACAAGTAATTTCAGGATCAACCATATACATTAAAGAAATAACACATAAGCAGTAATGCTCTTGGCAAAAGCACATGAAAACTCAATTATTTATCTAGGTACAAGAAAGGAATAATTTTAAAGGATTTAATTAGTAAAAACTGACTTGTTTAAAACAGTGAACATACAATAATAATTTCTGTGGGGAATTTTTTTTTTAAAAAAAACCTAGAGAAAATGTTATTTTAAAAAAAGTCAATTCTAACTCATTTATATAATTTACTAAAAACAATTCATCTACATTCATTCTAACACATCTGTTAAGTTTCCTCTAACATTAATTTCCTGCTTTTACTAACATGCTTCCTGCTGTTGCAAAATAGTTCCCAAAACATTGCTCAATTTCCCAAAGGAAATGAAGCTGAGGATTTTAGACTTGAAATTCTCAAGATAAGATCTACTACAAAAAAAACTTCTAATTTGCTAAGAACCACTAAACAAACAAGAGTATATCATTTGTTCCAGATGAGTTCCTGAAGAGGTTAATAGATACAGCTTAAAATTGCTTTTACATTTTTTGGGGTATCTCTAAATTGTCTATTTGCATTTTATTAATTATTAATTTTTGAAGCATTTTTTTCCTTGTAACTATAGATAGGTTTTACTTTTTCTTCTGAAAACTGCTACTTCATATCCTTTAGCTGCTTATCAATTAGGAAATGGCTGTTACTTTTACAAATTTGGTTTATATGTTTCAAAAATGAACTTTTATCATAGAAATTTTCTGTGATTTTATTTTCTCCCAGTTTTCATCTTTCCTTTTAATTTGAGTACATTGATTTTTGTGTATAAGAAAAAAAAAGCTTTTAAAAAAGTCTTGTAATCAAAATTATTTATTTACTTCCTAGGATTCTCTCTCTATTTGTTTATAAACTCTTGCTTCATTCAGAGATCTGACTAGCAATTTTTTTCATGTTCCCCTATTGCTTATGACATTATCCTTTATATCTAAATCATGTACTGATTTAAATGTTATCTTGGTATATAGTTTAAGATGTTCGTTGAAGCCTGTTTTCTGTCAAACTGTTCTCTAATTGTCCTAATAGTTTTTTTTTTCCTCAAAAGGTGATTTTTTGCCCCTCAAGCTTAGATCTTTGGGATTATGAAACACTAGATTACTATGGTCATTAATTTAATTCTTGTTCAATTTCTTTTTTTTCCCCCCCCTAAGATAAAGGTTATTTAAATACTCCATTTCCTTTTCTGTTAATCTGGACTTTTTTTTTTTTTTTTTAAATATTCAACCATTTCACTTAAGTTGCCAGTTATGTTTTAATTGTTGGTGAACTCATCTTTTCATTTCTGATACTGATAATCTGCTTTTCTTTTTTTAAAGCAAATTAACCTATGCTTTTTTTTATTGCTTCTCCCTCCATAAAAAAACATCTCCTAATTGCATTCATTGTTTCATTTTTTTAACTTTTAATTTTATAATTTCTGCTTTTTTGTCCTAATACGTGGTATTTAAAAGCCTGTTAAGGAATCTCCTTTTGAAATGCCATATTTTTCAGAAAGAGTGGACCCAGAGCATGAAAGAGGCCCTGAATATGTCAAGGACATATCCAATACTATCCCAGTTGACATAATTTATTTTTCTGTACACTATACTGGATTACACATGCCTGATCATTTCTCTTGTAATAAATCTGGTTTACAAAAAAAGTTGTGTGACATTTTGATTGCCTATTATCAATGACCAATATTCGTGAAAGTGACATGAATTGCTGAAAGGAATCTATACTCTTTTCTATTTCAATTCATTTTTTTCAAGGGGTTTTACCTGTCTAACTTTTTATTTTGGGATAAGTTCTATCTAGCACTGAAAGGGGAAAGTTAAGGATAGTTTTACTATATATTTTTTCCTAATTTATGCTATTATTTATTTAAGAATTTTGATGCTATTGCTTTTACAATTTATAAGAGCATAATACAAAGTATAAAATATGCATATAAATGACAATCAAAACAAGAAATCACCAAGAATAGAAAGTTTTCTATAATATCAAAACTTATTTCTGTATACTATTAACATTAAAAATTCAGTCTCCAAGTACATAAAATTTACCAATTTGAAGATGGATTATGAAAAAAAAAAAATCAATGATTTTATCCATTTTAAAAAACTAACATTTCTTATACATTACGTGCTGAGGATTCTGTCTATATGTGATAAAGAGAAAAATGTGTTATAAAAACATAGAATATTCATGTTTAATTTGCCAAATTTTTCAATGCTAAAAACCTAGAGTAATTTTTTAAAAAAAATTAAGTGTTTCCAAAATGATATAGATTTACATTAAATTTATATTATTATTTATATAGAAGTAAACAGTAACTTGTACTTAAGACTTCAGTAGATTAAAAAAGAATTACCAAAGCACAAACATGTTTCTCTTTAAAAATATTGTTCAGACTGAGGCAATAATCTGATTACAAACTAACCTTCAATGTGCTTTCAGAATGTTACAAAATTGTGCAATTAAGTATTCCTAACAGCTAAATTCTCCTTTAGCCTGGGCTTTATCTTTTTTCAGCATTTTGGCTTCAATAAAGATAGAAGGCAACCCCTTATCCCTGCCCCTTCTTAGCTCTATACCAGTCAGACCACCTCTTGTGCTTTTCGTCACCCATTTCTTAAGTTATCAACTAACTGCACAAAGCACAAACCCTCTGTAAAACAGTTTCTTGTTCTGAATCTCATGATTGTGACAAAGGAGAAAAAAATTTGTTTCGGAGGTGAAAATAAAATTACAAAATGCTAAGAAAAATAGCTATCATCAGTTCTGTTGGTCAGATGCAGTCCTCAGAACCCCGACTATGTCAGATGGGGAAGGTAACTAGCATTATACTAAGTGTATATATGTTAACCACTAGCATTCACACTCTTCACACCAGTAAGTTATCAAAGAGCCTAAAATATTTTTTTCCTATTTTCATCTCAAAACATACCTTAGCAACCAACATCTGCTGCTGATTTTCAATTTGCTGCTGCTGCCGAGCAGCCATATCCTGGAGTTCTGAAAGTGTAAGTTCAACCCGGGGATTCCCAACCTGCAGTGAAAGAACAGTCATATTAAAACAGAAGTCTAAATGCTTAAAACTTCACGGTGTTAGATTATAGTCACTAGCATTCTTAAATTAAAGCATGCCCTCCGGTACATTCTTTTTTTTTTTTTTTTTAATTAAAGCTTTTTATTTGTATAACATATGTATGGGTAGTTCCCCAAAATTGATCTTTACAAAGCTTTCTATTACAACTTTTAGCCCCAGTCCCCTCCCCTCCCCTAGATGGCAGGAAGTCCACTACTACATGTCAATAATATTTAAATACTTGACAAGTTGTGGAAGAAAAATCTACAAGAAAAAAAAAATCAGAGAAAGGCAACACAATGCAAGCAAACATCTATAGAGATCATGAAAATGTTACGTTGTGGTCCATATTTCATATCCCTCTCTCTGGGTGTATATGGTTTTCTTCAGTGAACAACTGGAACTGGTTTGAGACAATTCTTTGTTGCAGAGAGCCACGTCCATCAGAATTGATCATCATGTAATATTGTTGTTGCCGTGTATAATGATCTCCTGGTTCTGCTCGTTTCACTCAGCATCAGTTCATGCAAGTCTCTCCAGGCCTCTCTGAAATCGTCCTGCTGGTCGTTTCTTACAGAGCAGTAATATTCCATAACATTCACATACCATAATTCATTCAGCCACTCTCCAATTGATGGGCATCCCTTCAGTGTCCAGTTTCTAGCCACTACAAAAAGGGCTGCCACAAACATTCTTGCACATGTGGGTCCCTTTCCCTCCTCTAAGATCTCTTTGGGATATAAACCTAATAGAAACACTGCTGGGTCAAAGGGTATGCACAGTTTGATAACTTTTTGAGCATAGCTCCAAATTACTCTGCAGAATGGTTGGATCCATTCACAGTTCCACCAACAATGTATCAGTGTCCCAGTTTTCCCACATCCCCTCCAACATTCATCGTTATCTTTTCCTGTCATCTTAGCCAATCTGACAGGTGTGTAGTGGTACCTCAGAGTTGTCTTAATTTGCATTTCTCTGATCAATAGTGATTTGGAGCAACTTTTCATATGACTAGAGATGGTTTTAATTTCATCATCTGAAAATTGTCTGTTCATATCCCTTGACCACTTATCTATTGAAGAGTGGCTTGAATTCTTATAATTGAGACAATTCCCTATATATTTTAGAAATGAGGCCTTTATCAGAACCATTAAATGTAAAGATGATTTCCCAATTTGATGCTTCCCTCCTAATCTGGTCTGCATTAGTTTTATTTGTACAGAAACTTTTTAACTTAATATAATTAAAATCATCTATCTGGTGTTCAATTAGGAGTTCCAGATCTTCTTTGGACATAAATTTATTCCATCTCCACAGGTCTGAGAGGTAAACTATATTACGTTCCTCTAGTTTGCTTACAAAATCACTCTTTATATCTAGATCTTGCACCCATTTAGATCTTATCTTGGTATGTGGTGTTAGGTATGGGTCAAGCCCTAATTTCTTCCACACTAGTTTCCAATTTTCCCAGCAGTTTTTGCCAAATAGTGAGTACTTATCCCAAAAGCTGGGGTCTTTGGGTTTATCAAAGACTAAATTGTTAAGGTTATTGCCTAAATTGTCCTGATAACCTATCCTGTGCCACTGATCGAATGCTCTATTCCTTAGCCAGTACCAAATGGTTTTGATGACCGCTGCTTTATAATACAGTTTTAGATCTGGTATAGCAAGGCCACTTCATCTGTCTTTTTTTTCATTAATCCCCTTGAGATCCTTGACCTTTTGTTCTTCCAAATGAACTTTGCTACTATTTTTTCTAGATCTGTAAAATAATTTCTTGGGAGTTTGATTGGTATGGCACTAAATAAGTAGATTAGTTTGGGTAGTATTGTCATTTTTATTATATTCGCTCTGCCTACCCATGAGCACTTAATGCTTTTCCAATTGATTAGGTCCGATTTTATTTGTGTGGAAAGTGTTTTGTAGTTTAGTTCATATAGTTTCTGACTTTTCCTTGGCAGATAGATTCCCAAATATTTTATCCTATCATCCGTTATTTGGAATGGAATTTCTTTTTGTATCTCTTGCTGCTGGACTTTGTTGGTAATATATAAAAATGCTGATGATTTATGTGGATTAATTTTGAATCCTGCAACTTTGCTAAAGTTGTGAATTGTTTCTAGTAGTTTTTTAGTTGAGTCTCTAGGGTTCTCTAAGTATACCATCATGTCATCTGCAAAGAGTGATAATTTGGTTTCTTCATTACCTACTCTGATTCCTTATCTCTTTTTCTTCTCTTATTGCTAAAGCTAACATTTCTAATACAATATTAAATAGTAATGGTGACAGTCCTCCAGTACATTTTTAATGGGAAAAATACATTCTTTCCATAGGACTGTGCTCAAATGCATATTTGTGGTAATTAACTACGAAAAATAAAAAATATTCCCATTAATAAGGAATAACAAATATTATAGGCAAAAAAATCTCAGGGCAGCTAGGTGGGGCAGTGGATAGAGCACCAACCCTGAAGTGAGGAGGACCTGAGTTCAAATCTAGTCTCAGACACTTAATACTTCCTAGCTGTGTGACCCTGGGCAAGTCACTTAATCCCAATTGCCTCAGCAAAAAGGAAAAAAAAAAATCTTATGAAAGAATTCTGTCTCAATTAAATTTTTCAAAGCTTAATTATATGACAATTTGTTTTAGGCTCTTAGAGTGGTTACTTCCAATGTTTCTGGTGAATTTAAGATGTCAAAAATTATTTAAATATCCAGTATCTGAAAATCAGTATTCAACTCTTAGTATGGTATAGTATTCTAACCTAAAGCTAAAGTTACTTAAACACAAAGTAGGTAGTGTTTTATTCTAGAGAAAACAAATTTTAAAGCCTTTCTTTTAAAAGGAACTATACTAAAATGAATCAATGAAAAAGCATATTATAGAATTAAGACTTTGCTGGTAGTTGGGGGGTAAGAGACTACCTCTGAATATCTCCCACTTCCAGGTTTCCTATCTCATCCCATTTCCCATTCCCATCCCATTCAATTTATCTTTTGATCAAAAAACCAATTACTCTTTGTATTGCTATTCCACATATTTCATTATTCTTAATAGTCACTCATACCCATCTCATTACAAATTCCCCTAACTATTGTAATACACTATTCTTTGAAATATGTTAAATATCTGCAGTGCCTTTGGAGTCTAAGAATTCATGGCTTAAAAATACATACATCACTTTAGATTTGTTCAACAGAGTCTGAATCCCTTGGTTAGAAACAATTATATAATGAAGCAGGTAGAGCTGGGCCCAGAATCACTAGCAATGTGACTCTAAGCAACTCTATTAACCTATTTGCCTCAGTTTCCTCAACTATAAAATGAGGTTAACAATAGTATCTAAGATCCAGAGTTGTAAGAATGAAATGAGTCAATATTTGTAAAGAGCTTAGCACAATACCTGGCACATAGTAGGCTTAACTTACCTTCCTTTCTGTCTGAGTTTTTGTTATAACAAAAATCCTCGAGGGTTTAACCAGACTGAGATCATCAAAATGGAACTTTCAAACCACTCCATACAGCAATTTATATTAAAGACAGTTTTGCTATTCCCCAAAAGATAAAGCTAGCACAATAGTCAATGAGACAAAGTCTATTTCTACTTTTAATATTAATATAAAGATACTAGTTTTAGAGAATACTCCAAATATGGCCTACACATATACATATAATGGAACTATGCTTTCCTGATCCTAAATACTAAGCTGCTTGATGTAGCCATGATTTTTGACTAGCCATTTCTAGGACTGCCATTTCAAACCAACATCTTTTCATAGGAATTATTATTTAGCTATGTTCTCTATCATATGAACTGCAAAAACTGATTTTTTTAAACCCAAGTATACTTAACATTTATTCCTATTAAATTTTCACCTTATTCAATTAAGCCCACTATTTTATGTTGATAAACTTTTGAAAAATTATTCTCATTCATTATATCAGTTATCCCTCTAAGCTTCTTTAATCTAACAATATTCCCCTCAAATTATTAGTTCCTTTTATAGTCTGTAGTAATTTTCTAAAACTTAAACAATAAAAACTTGTCTTTTAAACCTTTAAAAATTTTCAACTTAGAATTTTAGAGTATAAGGATGTTTGTTTTTTCACTGGAGAAAAAATATTTACACTTAATAAATTGTAAATTTTTACATTTTACTTCTAAATAATCTACATGTTTTAAAGACTCAAGATGAATGTATAAATCTCTAGTGATTTATAATATCAAAAGGGATAAGAAGGAACACAAGGACATGGCAAGCATGCTGAGATGACAATCTAAAAATAAAGACCAAAAATAAATGTAAACCTTTTTAATGACAGAACCCAAGGAAGGACAGAAAGAATCAGACATGCAAGCCATCTATGAAAAATTATATGCTGAATGTCTTAATTAAAAAGAAAAACAAGTCATACATAATAGAAATTTACTTTAATGCACAATCCCCTTTTTCTGTTATACGATGTATATGGAAATATTATTCTCATTTGGTGGTGTTCAGAATTTAAGGAAACAGCCAATTTTCTATACCAAATGCCAAACTGCCAGATGAGCAATATGAAACAATACTCTCTTTCCCCTCCACCATCTTCCTAAAATGGGTAACAAGTAAAATTAGAATTTCAATGTTATTGGGATCCTTTAACACAGTCAATTAACTTTCATTCACTTGTTAATTTGAAATTCTCCAGATGATTGGTTATCAGACAGCCATTTTCCTCATTTTTTTCTCTTACTATTCATATCCAAATAGAGATCCAGACAGGCTCCCTCATAATCTCCAATATAGTTCCTTTAGAATAAATTGTCAATCTCATACAAGGTTATATTCTAATTATTAAATCAATGAGCAGAAAAGGTCACCCTTTTTCCTCTTGTAAGTTAATAGCAATATGAAAAAGACTTTAAAAGAGGAAGGAAAAACTTTCACAAGATTGTAACAAATCCTCTAATGCTTCCTTCAGCACTACCTCTTTGCTGCCAATTTAATTGTCAGTTATTCATGGAAATAATCTCTTATTGTCAAGAGTCCTGCACAGCTCTAGTCTAATGATATTGCTCACTTTTATAACAATGTCTAGTCTGTTTCACTTAAAATCTAAATTATCCTTATATATTTGTTAAAAAAAAAAAAAACTTCTTTATTACCACTGTGAAAAGGGAGAAGATAATAAACACCCTGTCTACTCCTCCAAGAACTCACAAACATAATGGCAACAGTAGTAAATTCACAGAATTGTTCTGCTTAATGTCACATTTCTAAGTAGAAACTATTAACTCAATATATCTTATGCTATAAAAATTAAAATAAACTTTACTGTGCGTGTAATAGATGTGTATGTATGTAAATAAACTTGTTATACTACTTGTTTATTTGCTAAATGTGTGACTGAAATATAATTAATGATACTTTTAGACATCAAGCTCTTGCAGTAATATCCCATGAATACTACAATACTACTGCTATACCAAAACATACATTCTTTTGTCCTTGTAAAACTATGTTAAGCTTCACAGGGAATCTACTTCAAAGGAAGAAGTCTTGAACTAGAAGAAGAGTTTGAAAAACAGCATCCTAAGAAAGCAGGTAGGAACATAACATATCAAGCAAGAAATAACACATGGATTGAGTGGTACATATTAGTATCCTCACAATACTCAAAAAAAGAGCTGACTTGGTAGTTTCTCTAAGAAGAGTTTATGGAAAAATAAACATCATTCAGAAGGAGAAAGCATGGAAAGTTAAGATGGCGTGTGTGTGTGTGTGTGTGTGTGTGTGTGTGTGTGTTTTAAGTGAATGAATGTATGAATAAATACTGGCCACTGATACTGCTTTGCAAAAGCAGTGCAAGCCAAAGATTTCTGTTGCTTAAAGTACTGTTTTCTAGGACTTGTTCAGTTGTTACAGTCATGTCCAATTCTGTCTCTTCATGGAATTTTCTTGGCAGAGATATTGGAGTAGTTTGCCATTTCCTTCTCCAGTTCATTTTACTGATGAGGAAAATGAGACAAATAAGGTAAAGTGACTTACCCCAGGGTCACATAGCCAGAAAGTATCTGAAGCCAGATTTGAACTCACAAAGATGACTTCAGATCCAGCCCTCTTATCCATTGCACCACCTAGCTGCCCTGTCTTCTGAGACAAAACCACATTAATTCCAGGTCTGAGTATGGCTTGGTTTTCATTTTCCTAGGGTCAGGTAACATGGGTTTAAATCCCAATTCTGACACTTACTACTTTTATGATGTTTGTCCATGTTCCCCCAAAAGGTTGCCACAGAATGTCCATCTAATATACTAGAGGCCTTCCACACATTTTCCTGTTGTGAAGGTGTAATAATGGAACATTCTTGTTATAGAAGGTGGGGATGGGATGACACAGGATGGGAAAGGAAGAGGAGAGGTGTGAAGAAGACTGACACAAATAACAAACCATCTTGTTATCATTATCAGACTTCCATTCAGCTGTGTAATTCTACTTCCAGGGCTTCAGCTGTTTAGATTGTAGAAGTACAAAAATCACATGGCCCATGCTATTAAATTGGCCCCAGCCATATTTCATATTCCTCTTCTTTCAACTTTTTGCCCTGTTGATACTCTTCTATCCAATCCCACCCCTCTTTATATGCAATTAGATCTATAATCAATATTTCCACTGACTACATCAAACTCCATGGCATGGCTTCATTCAACAACCCTTCTAACTTCCCAAAAGAAAAGGTTTTATTCTTTCCTTTTCACTACTCTCCCATTTGTGCTATATCCTCTATTAGAATGTAAACTATTTGACAGCTAGGAAGATTACATTTTTGTACTTGTATCCCCAGCCCATAGCACAATGCTTAACAAATACTAAGCACATACAAATTTCTTTCATTTATTTCAAAGCCTATCTTCTTTCCACACTTCTTCCCCCTTTTATATTTTTTCACATAGAAATGTAAATAGATATGTTATCACAATTTTTTATTCACTAAAATATGTCATCTTGATTACAAGATCTGGCTAAGCTAGTCCTGGGTTTCCCTAATAAACTTGAAGATAAAAATATTCTACAAAATCCTTTAAGTAAGGCTTTTCATTAAATTAGACAGACATCTCACCCTGACTGGTGAGGAGTTTTGTGTTTTTTTTTTCTTAAATAAATAAAAATCTTAAAGCCAAAATTTCTTTCAAACTCAAGTTTTTCCATTTCAAAAAGAAGCAAACTTGATTGTACAATTTGGAAATCTTATGGTCAAGTTCTGTTAGAAATCCATCTATGAATTCTTATATTGAGAACAATGATTCTACCTTAATAATTTTACATAAAATTTTGCTTCCTAGGTACTTCTTGCTTAAGATTTTTGTCAGGCATGGTTCATTATCATGTTGAAAAAATGTCAATAGCAAATTTCTGTTTAATATCCAGAGGGGTCATTTAGCATAACTTAACTATTTGTACAAAAATATTTTTAACAGCTCTTTTTGTAATAGCAAAGAATTGGAAATAAAAGGAATTATCCATTCATTGGGGAAAAGCAGAACAAATTATGGTCCAAGATTATGATGGAATACTGTTATGCCATAAGAAATGATAAGCATGGAGGTTGCAGAAAAATCTTACATGTACTGATGAAAAGTGAAGTAAGCAGAACCAGGATTATATCGTACACAATAACACTAATAATGTATTATGGTCAACTGTGACATGGATTTAAATCCCAATTCTGACAAAATACTCTGACCGAAGTCAATTCCAAAGAATTCATGATGAAAAATGTTATTTACCTCCATTGAGAGGAATGATAAACTCTGAATTCAGATCAAAAAATTCTTTTTAAAAAAAAATTATTTTCCCCCCAATTCTATGTAAAACAAACATTTTCGGGGCAGCTAGGTGGTACAGTGCATAGAGCACCAGTCCTGAAGTCAGGAGGACCTCAGTTCAACAGAGGCCTGATGTCAAAATAATGGTTCCACGTCTGATACAGTCAATCATGTAGGGCCTGAGGATTCAGATTTCCTTTAATAAAAACATATTCAGAAGCACCTCTACTCCAGACCTTAAGGAAAAATAGTCTGCAAAAAAGTAAAAACAGGTAAAAGCCACTAACAAGGAGATTAAAATCAGTCAACAAAGAAGACTTCTGAGATTTCAGAAGATTCCTGCCAAATTCCTAACTTTTTTTTCTATCTCCCCTGCCCAAAGGGCCCACAATCAGGTCCCAAATCAGTCCCCACCACAGGGCAGTTATATTTCCCTTAACTCGATTCAAAAGCAATCTCTCATCTCTTCCTTGCCCCACCCTCACAGTTTGTGTGGAAGTGTGGCTGTTACTCAAGACTCCCAAGTTCTCTTATTAAATAATATTTGTAAAACACTTAGTAAAGTGTCTGGCACATAATAGGAGCTTAACAAATGCTCATTTCCCATCCACCCCTATCTCTTTACTAATGCCCTGCCCCTCAATACTCCACCCACTTATCTCTGATCTTCAATAACTTAGATGGCCAGGCTTCACAGGATAATCACTCCCTAGCTTTTCATCCTTGAAGCAAAGCCTAGGGCACTCCATCAAAACAGCAATTAAGGCTCATTCTGAGCCTAGAATACTTCCAGAGATTCCATCTGGAGAGGGCTTTCACACAATGAACTAGGGCCCAACCATGGCTGCTTCCTGACAATCAGGGTGCCACAGTCCTTTCCACTTTCTCACTGCCATAAGGTACTGCTACCTGCAAACTGAATATACATAATAAGCTATCTTCATTTGCTTCTTAGAAGACCCAAAAGGAAGGTCAAAGGCCTGTTGTTCAACTTCTTGGGAGGCCTCATAATACACTTCTGGATATTTTAATGGATCCTATTTACTAAATCACTCCTCCCTCTTTCAGAATTTTTTATTGTACCCCATCCTCCCAATTACCCATGCTTGCAACCATAGTGTCTCTTATACACGTTTCACACTCTCAATTTATTGTCAAGATGATGCTCTTCCTTCACAGCATCTCTTGTATAAGTCCCCTACTCTGCACTCACCTGACTGCCAGCTTGGCATAGGCCCACATCAAACAACTGGACTACTGTAATGGCCTTCCAACTAGCCTCCCCACCCCTAAGTCTAACCTTTCTCCAATCAATCTTCAAGTCAGCTACCAAAGGAATTTTCCAGGATCAAATATAAAATTTTTTAGTTTGACATCATAACCAGACCTTCCCAGATTTCTTATACATTACCCTTCTAGTTACTCAGTAATCCAAGAACATCAGCCCTTTGGTTATTAGTACTCTTAAGTTGCCAAGTTTTGAATACTCTTCCCTTACCTCCTTTACTTCTACTTTCTTGGCTTCCTTTTTAAGGCTCAGCTTAAATCCCACTTTTTACAGAATCTCTGTTCCACCCCCTCAGCCTCCCACTAACTGCTAGGACATTCCCCTAAGACTACCTTCCATTTACACTGTATATACCTTGCAAGTACAATTATTTACCTATTTAGAATATGAGCTTCATAAAGACAAAGAATGTACTTTTGCCTTACTTTGTATGCTCAATGAATTGTAAGCATTTCACAAAATGCTTGTTGACAGAGTAATTGAATTACAATTAGTTCTGCTATAAAATGTTTCAAAAATACTAATCTATTCCAAAGTGATTGATATATTTGGGGACATTCTGAGCATAACACAAATTTCAAATCTACTTCTGCACAACGTCTTCTGAGAATGCAGAAAATTGTAACACTTTATAGTAATTCACAAACTACAACCTCCCTTCCCCCACCCCAACAAATAAATTTCTGGGTTTTGTCAAAATAAAGTACCATATTTCCTGTATATTTTAAGGAGCAGGAGGAGCTATGGGCAGGGAAAGGCTAGCTGGCACCACAACCACTGCCCCTGTTCTGGAGTTTCAGCCTGTCTAACCTGATCCTAATGCCCAAAGCTAAGGACACAATCACTATCTATTGTAGCATTTCTGTATTTCTTAACCATTTAACATACCTAACACTATGCTATCCTTTTTTTTTTTTTAATGGATGAACTAAATTTTTATTTTTTAATTTCCAAATACGTGTAAAGATGGTTTTTAACAATCGTTTTTCTAAGACTTTGTGTTCTAAATTTTTATCCCTCCTCTCCTCAATACAGCAAGTAATCTGATATAGGTCTAATACGTGCAAATATTTCCATATTGTCATGTTGTGTAAAAAAAAAAAAAAAAACTATAAAGAAAAAAATAAACAAAAAGTAAAAATACTATGCTTTGATCCACATTTAGTCTCTCAGGTTCTTCCAGGATGCAAAATTGCTGTGAATCACTGCATTATTGAGAAGAGCCAAGTCCATCACAATTGATCATCCCATAATCTTGTTATTACTATGTATAGTATTCTCTTGGTTCTGCTCATTTTACTCAGCATCAGTTCATCTAAGTCTTTACAGGTTTTTCTGAAATCAGTCTTTTCATCATTTCTTATAAAACAATAATATTCCATTACATTGATATACCCTAACTTAATTCAGCAATTCCCCAGATGATGGGCATCCACTCAATTTCCAGTTTCTTTGTGCTACAATTTCTAAAAATTAGACTCCTATCTTTTCTTTTATGTGTCACTAATGCAGTTTTGAGCATTGTACCCTTAACCCCATTTCCCATCTAAACTCTGGTTTTTATTTTATGATTCTGCACAGTATTGACTTTTAGAAATTCATCACACTATAGCAGAATTGCCTTTAATTAGTGGCCTTTTCTGAACTGGGACTAAAATGTTTTAAAGCCCTGGAAGATTTAACGTGCATTATCTTGAAGTCTTTCTTCTTGGACGCCAATGGTCTTTTGTGTTCTATAATCTTGGAGGTCACTGTTCATAATGACCAGGTGGCCAGCTTAAATCAACATCATGCTTCTGTAGCCATAAGCTCCCTAAGAAACCACTCATTATCCTTTAAGAAACAACTGCTTTTGTGTTACTTCTAAACAGATGACAGAAGATCATACTATCTTTCATCCAGAATGCTTAACCTAAGATAGGTCTTCTAAAAAGATATATGATATATAGCAAGCAAGAGG
>JAJPUD010002580.1:57430-71846 GCA_023553655.1 Myrmecobius fasciatus
AAAAAAAATTAATAATATGGGAAACACTGACCTTGTACAAATCCTTCATTTTACAGAAGAAACTTTTACCTTTCTAGAGCCCAGTTTCATCATGTAATCATTTAAATTATTCTCTAAATTTCCAATGACACTATCATTTCTGCAAATTATAGAAGATGCTTATTAGTCAAATTAATTAGAAAATACTTTTCATCTTTAAGGTGCAATGCAATCTATTAATTGATTTCCCAAATGTGCAAAGAAGTTCATTTACTAAAACTTTTCACTGATAAGAAAAAGAAACCAAGGGCTCAGATAGCCAGTTTGTATCTGGGGTATAGTACAATCTTCTGCTGAGTGAATTGGCCTAATAAAAAGAGAATAGCTCACTTAGGTGTATATATTTGGCCTATAGTTCAGCATTAAAATGTATTTCAAGGCTTTTTACCCTAAATTTCATTATTTAAAAAAAAGCAATAATAAATCAGATAAACCATTACCTAATCTGGCAAAAGAGAAAAGCAAAATTACAGGCATCAAAAATGAAATAGGGAATTCACAACAAATTAAAGAAATAAAAGATATTATTAGAAATTAATTTGCTCTGGAAATTGAGGGGATGCCCATCAAGTGGGGAATGATTGAATAAGTTGAGGTATATGAACATAATGGAATACTATTGTTCTATAAGAAATTATGAGCAGCTTATCAACAATGAGAAGAATGAGGCCAGTTATAATGATCTTGTGATGAAGAAACCCATCTACAACCAGAGAGAGGGCAGTGGGAACCGAGTGTGGATCACAACATAGCATTTTCACTCTTTTCGTTGTTTTTTGCTTGCTTCCCCCCCCCACCCTTTTTGATCTGATTTTTCTTGTGTAGCATGTTAATTGTATAAATATGTATAAACATATTGGATTTGGCATTTTTTTAAAAACATGTTTAACATATATTGGATTACTTGTCACTGGGGGGGACAAAGTAGGGGAAAATTTGGAACACAAGGTTTTGCAAGGTCAATAGATGAAAAATTATTCATGCATATGTTTTGAAAATAAAAACTTTAATAAAAATAAATAAATGAATTGGGGAAAGGCGGAGAAATTATGAGCAGGCTAATTTCAGAAAAGCTAAGAAAGACTTAAATAAACTGATGCTGAATGAAGTGAGCAGAACCAGGAGAACATTAAATATATTAACAGCAAGATTGTACGATGATCAACTATGAGAGACTTAGCTCTTCTCAGTAATATAGGGATCTGGGACAATTTGAGTACACTCGGGATGAAAAATGCTATCCACATCTGGGAAAAGAACTGTGGAAAATGAATGAGGATCAAAGTAGCCTATTTTCACCTTTTTGATTGTTTTTTTTCTTTCTTGTGATTTTTCCCTTTTGTTTTGCTTTTTCTTTCACAACATGACTTCATATGGAAAGATGTTTAAAATGATTGTACATGTATAACCTATATCAAGTTGCTTGCTCTCTTGGGGAGGGGAAAACCACTAGAGGGGTTTTCCATTTCCTTCTCCAGCTCATTTTACAGATGAGGAAACTGAGGCAAACAGGGTTAAAGGAGGGAGGGAAAAAATTTGGGAATTCAAAATCTCACAAAAATAAATGTTAAAAACTATCTTTACAAATAACTGAAAAAAAAATACCATTAAGTGGGGGAAAAATTAAGTTGCTTGATTATTTACCAATAATGACCAAGATGAAACAGATATTTACTGCAATATAAAAGTACCCAGATTAAGAGATCAAGAAATAGGAAATTTAAACAACGTAATCTCAGAAAAGAAACTGAACAAGCCACAAATAAATTGACAAAAAAGAACCAGAGGGATTCACAAGCAAATTCTAACAAATATTCAAAAAATTGATTCCAATATTGCAAACTATTTGTAAAAACAGCCCCATGCCTACCAAACTTTTTCTACAATACAAATATAATGAAACTTACTCATAAAAAAAGAGTCAAAACAAAGAAAACTATCGACTGATAGCTCTAATGAACATTGATTCCAAAATTGTAAATAAAATATTAACAGAGGCTATAACATATCACAAAGATTACATACAAGGTTGGATTTATACTAAAAATGCAGTATTGTTTTAATAGTAGGAAAACTTAATAACAAAAACTCCCTCCCCCCCAAAAAAACTAAGTCAACAAAAAAAGTTTATATCAAGAAACAAACAAAAAACTTTTTTTAAAAATAGCAATTTCTATTAAAACAACAGAAAACACAATAATAAATGAACCTTGCTCAAACATAAATAGTTATATCTAAGACTAAGAACCAGCAATACATGGAATGGAAATGCAAACTGGAATTTTTATAATGAGATCAAGGTGAAACAATAATTACCATGGTCACCACTTCTATTTAAAACAGCCCTAGAAATGTAACCTTTAGCAATAAGAAAATGAAAAAGAAAATAGACAGTAAAGGAAAAATCTGCTTTTTTGCAGCTGACACCATAGTGTACTGAGAGAATTCTAGATAATCAAATGAAAAATTAATTACTTCAGTAATGTGCTGGAGCCACCTCATACCACAGAGTTAACTGTTAAAATTTTCAATGCGAGTATTTATGCCTTGGACATTTGTGAACATTACAAATCAGGGCTTAATTTATTGTTTTATTTACTGTCTACTTAATAAAATGAAGGGGGAAAAAATGTCGGCAATGCAGGTAATGTGTGTCCTGCATAATTTTTTTCAGAGAGCCAGTTAAACCTTTATTAGCACACCAATGAAATAAACCCACATAAATTGACACTGTAGTATATTACCACTACAATCAAGCAAAAACAAAGAAATGCTATTTAAAACATATTTGAAAGTTTACCTAACAAGACTAAATGAATAAACTTACAAAATAACTGTTTTCAGGAAATACAGACCTAAATATTATATAAAAATTGGAGAAATATTAACTGCTGGTGGGTAGCCTAAGCATAATACTACTTAAATTAGCTTACATCATTCAAGTCACATCAACAAACAATTTTAAAGTATCTATTATATGCTAGGCACTGTGCTAAGAACTGAAGATACAAGAAAGGCAAGAAACAACATTAAAAGAATTATATACAAACAAGATATAAACAGGACAAACTGGAGATAATTTCAACAGGAAGGTATCAGCACTGAAGACGAACAAGAAAAGCTTTTTGCAGAACTAAAATTTTAGTTGAGACTTGAAGGACATCAGATTAATCACAAAGTGGAAATCGGAAGGGAGAGAATTCCAAGCATTGACTGAAAATGCATATAGTCTGGCTGCAGAGGGTATTCTTTAAGGACAGAAAAGAAGTCAAGTGTCACTGGATTGTAGAATGTGGAAGGGATTAAGGTCTAAAATAAAGTTAGAAAGATAGGAAAACAATACAGTGCATTTTATAATAGATCTTAAAAATAACAAGGAGTCTCTGGAGTTTACTAAATATGAGGTTGTTCAGTTGTTTCAGTCATGTCTGACTATTACTCCATTTGGGATTTTCTTGGAAAAAATACTGGAATGGTTTGGCATTTCCTTCTCCAGCTCATTTTACAGATGAGGAAACTGAGACAAACAGGGTTAACTGGCTTGTTCAGGGTCACACAACTAGTTAAGTGTCTGAAGCCAGATTTGAACTCAGAAAGATGAATCTTCCTTACTTCAGGTCCAGCACCCTATCCACTGCCCAAAAACGGGGGAAGGGAGAGAGAAACATGTTCAAAGTTGTACTTTAGCACGATCAGTTTGACAGCTGAGGGAAGGATGCAGTCAATAAAGACTTGACATGGGAAATCAACCAGCAAGGCAACAGTGCAGATGTGAGACTCTGAGGCCTGCACCAGGATGGTAACAGTATGCGAGAAAACAGGAGTGCATAGGCAAGAGGCGTTACAAAGATAAAATTGTGATGGAGGAAGGAATAACAGAGTAAGGAGTACAAATAAGGTGATACAGAGGTGGGGAGCCTCTGTAAAAGGGAAGGTGGTGGTACTCTCAACAATAATAAGCAAATTAGAAAGAAGGGAGGTTTGAGGAAAGGGGGAAAAGCCTATGAGTTGGTTTGGATGTACTGAATTTATGATGCCCATGGACGCAGTTGAAGATGTAAAAAGGGAGATCAACAGAAAGATAATAAACCTGGATCTACTTGAGAATCATCAGCACAGAGATCATAACTGAATCCAGGGAAGTTGACAAGATTACTAAAAGAAAGAGCATAAAAAAGAGGAAGAGTACCAGGACAGAGCCTTGGGAGATACCCACAGTTACTGCCTGACAGAGTTTTCAAAGAATGCCCCAAATCACTACTAAAGAAATGTTAATATGAGGTTCTATTTGACAAGTACAAAACTGGCAAAGTGAACCCCTCCAAAAAAATTTTACTAATGTTGGAGAGGCAAGGGGAGAAACAAACCTTGCTGTACTGTGGATAGAGCTGTATCCAGGCATTCTGAAAAGCAATTTGGAACTATGCCCAAAAGCTTATGAACCTTGAGTCTTACACCCTTTAATCCAGCAAGATGACTACTACTATCCCAAAGAAATAAAGGAAAGAGGAAAAGGACATATATATGCACAACTCTTTTTTGTAATGACAAAGTACTAGAAACTGAGGAAGTGCTGATAATTTGGGGAAATTACTGAACATTATGGTATACGAATATAATAGAAGACTACTATAATGCAAGAAATGAAAAAAAGACAATTATGGAGAAATCTGAGATAGGCTTGTAAATAAGCAAAACCAGAAAACATCAAAATCACAAAAACAAATATTTCTGAAAGACTTAAGAATTCTGATCAATGCATCTTTACATTTAATGGTTCTGATAAAGGCCTCATTTCTAAAATATATAGGGAATTGCCTCAATTGTAAGAATTCAAGCCACCCTTCAATAGATAAGTGGTCAAGGGATATGAACAATTTTCAGATGATGAAATTAAAACCACCTCTAGTCATATGAAAAGTTGCTCCAAATCACTATTGATCAGAGAAATGCAAATTAAGACAACTCTGAAGTACCACTACACACCTCTCAGATTGGCTAAAATGACAGGAAAAGATAACAATGAATGTTGGAGGGGTTGTGGGAAAACTGGCACACTAATACATTGTTGGTACAACTGTGAATGGATCCAACCATTCTGGAGAGCAATTTGAAGCTATGCTCAAAAAGTTATCAAACTGTGCATACCCTTTGACCCAGCAGTGTTTCTATTGGGCCTATATCCCAAAGAGATCTTAGAGGAGGCAAAGGGACCCACATGTGCAACAATGTTTGTGGCAGCCCTTTTTGTAGTGGCTAGAAACTGGAAACTGAAGGGATGCCCATCAATTGGAGAGTGGCTGAATAAATTATGGTATATGAATGTTATGGAATATTATTGCTCTGTAAGAAACGACCAGCAGGACGATTTCAGAGAGGCCTGGAGAGGCTTGCATGAACTGATGCTGAGTGAAACGAGCAGAACCAGGAGATCATTATACAGGGCAACAACAATATTACATGATGATCAATTCTGATGGACATGGCTCTCTGCAACAAAGAATTGTCTCAAACCAGTTCCAATTGTTCACTGAAGAAAACCATATACACCCAGAGAGAGGGATATGAAATATGGACCACAACATAACATTTTCATGATTTCTATAGATGTTTGCTTGCATTGTGTTGCCTTTCTCTGATTTTTTTTTTCTTGTAGATTTTTCTTCCACAACTTGTCAAGTATTTAAATATTATTGACATGTAGTGGACTTCCTGCCATCTAGGGGAGGGGAGGGGACTGGGGCTAAAAGTTGTAAAGGAAAGCTTTGTAAAGATCAATTTTGGGGAACTACCCATACATATGTTATACAAATAAAAAGCTTTAATAAAAAAAAATTTAAAAAAAAAAAAAAAAAAAAGAATTCTGATCAATGAAGTAACCAACCAACCTTGATTCCAAAAAAGCATTGATGAAGAATGCTGCCCAGATGCTAACAGAAATATGATCCACTACTATGCAGAATTCTGCAAATGGTCAATGTGGAAATATATTTTATTTTGACTATGCTTATTTGTTATAAAGATTTTTCTGCCACTCAGTGATAGATAAGGATAAAGAAAATAAATAAAAGGAAGGTATAGCTATTTTAAAATACTTTTTTAAATAAATAAAAATGTCCTACATACCATTTCCACGCCAAACCTCTGCCAAATGACAGCTTCCTTCTCCGGGTTCTTTGCAAAATTCCACTACATCTCGACATGTTGTTTCAGGTGTGATAGGAACTTCTGTCAAAATCTGTTCATTGTTGCTCAGGAACACTGTTAATATCATCTGTAAGAAAGAAAAAAATTCAATTAAAACCACTATTTTTCAGTAGAAACTTAATAATCATACAGGAAGTCACTCTGGAAGGTATTAGTAATTAATTAAAAATTAATTTTCAAGGTCAACTTAAATCAATCAATAAACACTGATTAAACACCTATAGGTCAGGCACCAGGTACAAAAAGTACTAAACAGTAGATACAAAATGAGGCAAGATAGTCCCTGTCTTAACCACCTCCATGAGTGTGACAACATAAGGAACAAATATATAAAAGCTAGATACATATAGTATTAAAAAGAAAATTATTATCTAATTAATTAATAGTTAGAATTAAAAGGGATTGTGTAAGACTTCTGGTAGAACATGGGATTTTAGTTGGGACATAAATCAAGTCAGGGAGATAAGTAGAGAAGAAGAGAGCATTTCAGGCATGGGGAACAGCAAGAGAGAATACTGAGAGCTGAAAGATGGAGTGACATCAGCTCAAAGAAAGCCTACTAAAAAGTAAGGTGTAAGAAGACTGGAAAGAAAGGAGGTAGATAGCTTTTGAAGAACCTTGAAAAATCAGAGTTTTTTTGGTTTTTGTTTTGTTTTGTTTTGAAATACTGAATTCAGGAAGCAATAGGAAGCCACTGAAGTTTACTTAGCCACAGGAAGGGATCATGATGAGATGTGCTTTCACAGAAAATCACTTTTAGAATCTGAATGGAGCATGGGTTGGAGTGGGAAGAGACTTGAGACAAGTTAACCAGTGGCTATAGCAATAATACAGAGTGAAGTGTAAGGATCTACACTAGATTGGTGACAGTATCAGAAAGGAGAAAGGGGGATATTCAAAAGATATTGCAAAAATGAAATCAACAAGCCTTGGCAACAGTTTGAATATTGGAGGGAAGGGAGGGGCACAATCAAGAGATAGTCAAGAATTCAGGCTAACCTTAGGTCGTGAACCTGAGGGAGTGGGAGGGTAATGCTGAAGTATTAGGGAAGGTGGGAGATGGGAAAAATAAATAAGTTCTGGTTTGGACATATTGAGTTTATTTATGACACATTAAGATGTCTACTGGACAGACAATTCAAGATGCCTGAAAGAAGTTGGGAGGTAGGAAATTTGACGATCAGCAGAGAAACATTTATTCACTATAAACACCAGTTGCAAAATTTTATTTCTAATTCTACAAAATCTTTCCACTCACAGACACAATCTTAATTCAAACCCTCAGCATCTCTCATTCAAGACTACTACAACAACTTTCTAACTGGTCTCCCTACCTCAGATCTCTTCCAACTTCAAATGCCTGTCGACTCCCTATATTTACCATGTATACATTTTGCACATACATATCTCTCTATATTGTTTTCCCCTAATATACAGAAAACTACTTCTATTCCTCAATAGATAAATGGTCAAAGAATTCAGTCAATTTTCTTTTTCTTTTTTCCCCCAGTTTTCAAAGGAAAAAATCCAAGCTATCAACAAACATATAAAAAATATACCAAATAACAAATTAATAATTGGAGCAACTCCCAAAGTTTTATCTCTCATCTATAAGATTGGCAAAAAATATTAAAAATGAAAAATGACTACTCCTGGACAGGCTGTAGGGAAAAGAGACGTAAATCATGCAGTATTGGTTCAGCAATTCTGGAAAGCAATTTGGAATTATACCTATAAAGTCATTAACTGTGCACACTCTTTGACCCAACAACTAGGTCTATATACACTAAAAAGATCAAAAAAAAAGAACACGATCATTATGTGAAAAAGCATTTATAGTACTTCTTAACTATATATTCTGCTATTGTTGTTCTGAGTTTCTTTCATGGCTAATTCTTTGTGACCCCTTTGGGGTTTTCTTGGCAAAGACAATGGAGTGGTTTGTCATTTCCTTTTGCACTTCATTTTACAGATGAAGTAACTGAGACAAACAAGGGTTAAATGAATTGCCTAGGATCATACAGCTATTAAGTGTCTTAAGACCGGATTTGAACTACAGAAGATGAGTCTTCCTGACTTCAAGCCCAACACTCTATCCCCTGGTCACCTAGCTGCCTTTATCTATTAGCAAAAAATTAGAAACTAAGAAAAAATTCATTAAGTGGGGAATGACTGAATCGATTATGATGTGAATATAATGGACTTTTCTTCCACTATAAGAAATGAAGACATGAAAACTCATAGTATAACACATTATAAAGAAAAATTTTAAAAGACTTGAGAACACTGACCAATATAAAAACTAACTGATTCTAGAGGACTAGGACACTGACAAGCTAGAACAGGTCTAGGACCAAAATCATAAGGGCATCTGAAACTATGCCATTCAAGGATGAGATGAAGAAATTATAAAATGTCTCACCCAGAGAAGAAAAGATAGCAAGACAAGATGGACATCTTGGAATATATAAAGAACTGTCAAGTGGAAAAGACATTAAGTAGGTAGACATCATAGGGCAACAAGAAAAAAGGTCTAAAAATGAAGGAAAATGACAAAGAAGGAAGAAGCAAAAACAATGGATTCCTATTTGCTGAAAGTCTTCAAGCAAAAGCTAGATGACTACTTTGGGCATACATTGTAAAGGGAATTCATGCTTTAGGAAAGGACTGGGCCTTATAGGACTATGAGAGCTCTTTTAACTCTGCTATTCTATAATACTATAATATAATGTCATTTAGGCCCAGTCCACATTGTTGAAAATACCAAAATAAGTCATTAATGCCAAAAGGAAGCTGAATCTTTCCACACTATTTTAAGAATAAAAGCAGTTAGGAAATATAAAGTTTAAACTATAGATAGATAAATAGATAGATTTATGTTTCCTGTTTAAAAAGTAAGTTGACCATTTTCTTCTCCAAAAAACAAAACAAAGCAAATAAAAAAACCTAGCTTTCCTTTTCATCTGTATATTGCCCACAAAGTAAGGTAGATCAGGGGCTTTCCACTGGTATTCTAGAAACTTAAAATTTAAACAAAAAGACTAGTAAATAAACAAGCCTGAACAAACAAGTTAATCAGGATATACAGCTGACTGCTATTTTTCTTTCCTTACCAAGAAGGTTACTCTCATCTATTACATATGCTATTTGTTTTGCCTTAAAATTTAGGGAGTTTGAATCTATAAGACCTGGCTAGAAAAAGAATTAGCTCAACCCACAAAATTTCAATTTCATTAAAAGGCTAACCTTTAAATTAATCCAGCCTTTGATCATCAAAAAATATCTTTCCCTGAATTATAAAAAAGGCAAATGACAAAAAGCATATTCAGAACCTCACTGCACTGAATTGTCTTTGACCTCTTCCCTTACTTTCACCTCAAAATAAATCAACTAACAAGAGAAACTCAGAAAATGATTCTAATTTTGTTAATATGAACTAGGTGCATCCAGATATATATTAAAAAACTTTAACTCAATTCAATTCAGTCAAAATTTTAGATCACCTTCTATTTAACGAGTATTGTGCTAGGCACTAAGGAAACAAAGGTAAATTTAAAATGGACCCTGACTTCAAAGAACATACATCATACAGAGGGGTATATAATTATGACATGGTTCAGTACAAGTTAATACAATAAGGGGATCAGGAAAAGGAATCCTACAAGGGTGGCACCTAGAAATGACTTTGAAGAAAATTAAAGAACTGATTCTAAAGTAAGTAAAAAGCATTGCAAGCATGGGGACAACCTGTGCAGAGAAAGGCACAGGAGCCAAAGATGGATTGTTGAGTTCAGACAATAGCTAGCTAGTCAAATTTGGATAGAAGACGTAACATATGAAGGGAAGTCAGTAAGTATAAGCTAAAATGTGCATGTTTGACCCCAGGATTCTCTGGAGAGGAGTAGCAGAATACAGATATGGAATGAAGCATATGTTACCAGGCATGGATCAACATTCTAATTTGTTTTTTTTTTTTAACCAGACTTCGTTCAAGGGTCTATTCTAGGAGAATTGACCAGGAAGGGTCAGTGAGAAAAAATAACAGTAGGAGCCAGATGACAAAGGAATTTCCATGCCAATCTCAAGAGTTTGTATTTCATTCTAGAAGCAATAGAGAGGCAGAGAAATTTCTTCAACAAGGGAATGCCACAGACAAACCTATGCACCAGGGAACTGACTCTAATGGTTGCATATAAAATGAATAAATACTGGAATCATAACGCCATAGTAAGGGACTACTGCAAAAGTCGATGAAAGGTAATGAAGGCCTCAACTAAGGTGATCAACTATTTAAGTGGAGAAATGCAGCAAGATTCCCATATAGATATATTGAGGAAGTAGAACTGACTAGCTTTGGCAACTGATTTGATATGGGAGTCTGGGAGAAAGAGAAGTAGAAAGGTTAATTACAAGAGAGATTAACACTAGATATATAGATCTAGGAGCCATCTGAATAGAGATAATAACAATCTGTGAGAGTAAATGAATCATAAGAAGTAGGTATAAAGAGAAGAGATCCCAGGACAGAACCTGGGAAAGGAGGAAGAAACACATGATTAAAGGCAGCACACTGAATACTGCCGAGCAAAGAAGTCTGAGAAGGAGCAATATGAAAGGTAGGAAAACCAAGGAACAGAAATACCATAAAAACAGAGATAACAGTAATCAGGAGGAGGAAGTGATCAACAATGTCAAAAGCAGGAAGAAAGTACATGAGGATAAAAAAAACGAGGGAGAAAATTCCATCAAAGCATTAGTCCCAAAAGAAGGGATGCAACCCCTGCCCATTCTTTGCAAAGGTGGAAGATAATGGACACAGAAAAATGCATGCATATTAGTAAATTAAGTTTTATCATACTGTCTTTTTTTCCCTTTCTAAATCTTTCTTTGTTATAAGGAATAGTGATTACTCTCCTGGTAAAGAAGATGGTGACAAGATGTGAATGCAAAAAAAGAAAACATGATTTTTTTTTTAATCTTAAGAGAAATTCATTCCTAACTTTTGAGGGAACAAATGAGTTGGAATCTCACTGCACCAGAATGATGATGAATGAGAATTAGGAAGCAGAATTAATGAATATAATATGAATTAGGTACATCCAGGTATTTGACTTTGAAATCAGGATAAAGATTTAGGTAAAAATTTTGACAAGGAAAACAAAAATCAAAACAAGATCTATGTGGCTACTGAACAGATAATATTCAAACTATGATACTTTTACAGGTAAAGAAAACCACTACTAAGAAGCAGAGAGTTTAGAAGCATTTCTACAATACCAAGGATTGTTGTTTTTTCAACCAACACAGAACAGCTTCTATCTCAGTAGCCATTTGATCTGTCACCTGACAGCCATACTATTGTGTACAAGTAAACCAACAAGACATTATGTGAAGAAAAACCCACATATTATGTGACAGTTTATGCAAGTTAGTCTGTATCATCTTTACTCAACTTCAATTCAACAAAAACAACAAAATTAATCTTTAAAAAATCAACTAGGACTAGACTTTTTTTAAAAATCCTAGTAAATACTCAACTTCTCTTGTTAAACATTGCACAATACTAGTTTGACTTTTTCCAAAACTAGATCTAATACGAATATTTAATAAGTCTTTTTCAGGTAGAAAAAGTATATACCTGTTTACTTTATTTTTATTTTTAACATTTTTTTAACTGAGGTCCAATACTTGCTCTCCTTCAGACCCCCTCACTTACTCATCAACAAAGCAAGCAATATATATGTAAAATCAGGCAAAACATATTTACATAGCAGGAAGGGGGAAGAGGGAGAGAGGAGTGAAAAAAGTAAGCCTAAGTCTGCACTCAGAATTCATTCATTAGAGTTCTCTCTCTCTCTCTGGAGGCAGATAGCACTTTTCATCATGGTTCCTTTGGAATTGTCTTGGATCATTGTATTTATCAGAGTAGTCAAGTCTTTCACAGTTGAACATTATACAATAGTACTGTTATTGTATACTATTTTTTTCTAGTTCTGCTCACTTCATTTTGAATCAGTTATTATAAGATAAGCTATCCTAGGTTTTTCTGAAACTATGCTTATTATGCTCATTATTTCTTACATCAAAAGAGTATCCTATCATAATCATATACAACAGATTGTTCGGTCATTACCAATTGATGAGCATCCCCTAAATCAGGATTTCTTAAAACTTTTTTCAGCCGCCATCCCTTTTCAAAAGCGTATATAAGTATATAAAATAAGTATACAAATCAAACATTTACTAATAATAAATCATAATTGTGTAACACCCCCCCATGGGGTCATGAACCACAATTTAAGAAACTGATCCAGAGATTTCCAATTCTTTATCATCTCAAAAAGAGCTACTATAAATTTTTCTGTACACATAGGTGCTTTTTCTGTTTCTTTTGTTCTGTTTGGAATACAGAACTAGTAGTGTTATTTCTGGGTCAAAGATATGCAGAATTTTACAGACAAAGTTTTATTGGGAAGACTTCTAGTTAATATTTAATGGTTATTCATGGTTTTAGATAGATACTGCTTGTGAAGAGAGGTTCCTTTTATTTCTATGCAGTATGGAAGTGTGTATTACATTTTGTTAAAAGCTTTTTCTGTACCTGTTAATATAAATCATATAATTTTTGTTTGGGGAGGAGGTAATTGATATAACCAACTATGGTTCTATTTTTCTTAATATTGGACCAGCCCTGCATTCTGCTGTAAACCCCACCTGGTCATAAAATTTCACTTTGTGACATACTGCTGTAATCTCTTTGCTAATAGTTTATATAAAAACTTTGTATCAATACACATTAGGGAAATTGGCCTACAATGTCCTTTCTCTGTTTTTCTTTTCCCTGATTTAAATATCAAAATCATAGTTCTACCACAAAAGGAATTTGGTAGGACTCTTCTTTATATATATTTTTTCCAAATAGTTTACATAGTATTAGGGTTGTTTCTTAAATGTTTGGTAAAATCCACTTGTAAATCCATTTAGTCCTGGAGATTTTTCCCTTAGAAAACATGTTATTAGTGATCTACCTAAGACAAGATTACTTAATTATTCTATTTTTTTCTTCTGTTGATCTGGACAATCAATATTTGTGTAAATTTTAATCCATTTCATTTAGATTATCAGTTTTATTGGCATGTAATTGGACAAAATAACTCCTACTGCTTTAATTTCATCTTCTTTGATGTTGCATTTACCCTTTTCACTTTTTTAAGACTAGTAATCTGGTTTCTTCTTTTATTTTTTTAAATCAAACTAAAGAGTTCATCCAATTTTTTGGCTTTCATAAAACTGTTAGGTGTGGTACCTAAGGGCAGTGGGTCTTATCTCTATGTTAAGAGTCCCACCTCTTTGTTAAGAGCTTCTGTAATTCTGTAATTAAGAGCTTCCGCATTCCGGCCACAATCTGCATTCAGGCCACTCTCAGCTGAGCATGTCTATTCAAAGGAGTGTCATGAGGAGCCAGAGGATAGATTATGGCAGTTCTATATTCAGGGTCTCATCTCCTCCACTATTTCCATTGCTGTGCCATCTTTCCCTTGTCACTAGCCTTGCTTATATCTTCCCTCTTCTCCTAGCCTCATCTCATCACCTGACCCCTCCTCCTTGCTTACCTTCCTTTCTCACTCTGTGATCACACCATGTGTCCATATTCCCACACCCAATCATCAGTAATTAAGTTTGTATTGAAAGGAGGTATTCAATTTTGGAGGGTCTCATTCTTCTTTCAATAACAGAGCACTTCCTCAAAACAAGCCATTCATTATCATTATAATGAAATGATTACCAACAGGGTCCCAAAATCTCAGACCCTGACATAAAACCAGTTCTTAGTTTTATTTATTAGAGAGATGACTAGTTTGGCTATTATTTTTTAACTTTCAATTAACCTTTCGTTGGATTTTCAGGATTTCCATTTTAGTGTTTAGTTGAAGATTTTTAATTTATTCTTTTTCTAGTTTTAAGTTTCATGCTCAACTGATTGATCTGCTCTCTCTCTCTCTCTCTCTCTCTCTCTCTCTCTCTCTCTCTCTCTCTCTCTCTCTCTCTCTCATTGACATAACTATTAAAAATACAAATTTCCCTAAAGACTGCTTTGGCTGCATTCCACAAATTTTGGTATGCTTTTTTATTACTGTCATTATCTTTAATAAAGTTATTGATTGGGGGC
>JAJPUD010002580.1:76846-97003 GCA_023553655.1 Myrmecobius fasciatus
AAAAAAAAAAAAAAAAAAAAAAAAAAAAAGGAAAGCAAAGAAAAAGAAAAAGAAAATGTCATCCATATCCAGAAAAAGAACTATGGAGACTGAATGTAGATTAAAATAGTGTTTTTATCTTTTTTTATTCATTTCTTGTGGGTTTTTTCCCCTTTAGGTCTGATTTTTCTTGTACAACATGACAAAAATGGAAATATGTTTTTTTTTTTTAATTGCACTTATTTAACCTATCAGATTACTTGCTATCTTGGGGAGTGGAGGAATAAGGAAATAAGAAAAAAATTGGAATACAAAGTCTTACAAAAATGAATATTGAAAACTATATCTTTATATGTATTTGAAAAATAAATTACCATTGGAAAATTTTTTAAATAAAAATGTAATTTTTATTGCATTATGCTCTCAAAAGAGTGAAATTAATATTTTTGCTTTTCTGCATTTGGTTGTAAGGTTTCTATGCCCTAATACATGGTCAATTTTTCCAAAAGTACTATGCACAGTTGTGAAAAAGCTAAACTCCATTTTATTCCCATTCAATTTTCTCCAGAAGTCTATCATACCTATTTTTTCTAAAATTCCATTCATTTGTTTAACTTGCTTCGTTCTTATTTATTTTACGGTTAGACTTCGATGAGAAAGATGGCTCTCACTAGAATTTTACTGTCTATTTCCTCCAGTAATTCATTTTAACATTTCCTTAAAGAATGTGGATGCTATGTACTTTGGTACATATATGTTGATTGATATTACTTGTCTATAATATTTTTAACAAGATATAGTTTCCCTGTTTATTTCTTTTGTGTCTAAATTTAACTTTGCTACCCTTCTGCTCCAGCCCTTTATTTTCACTGTGTCCCATTTTAAGTCTGTGTTGTTTTGTTTTGTTTTTATAAACATTGTTGAGTTATGGTTTCTAATTAATATTATATTACTAACAGTTTTTCCCTCCATCCTATTTTTTTATCTTTATTCTTCTCTTTTCACATCATTTATCCTCAAATCTATTCTTCTTCTAACCACTGCCTCTCTTAATCCACCCTCTTCCTTTTAATCACCTCTTCCCTTTTTTCTTATCCCTCCTATTCCTCTGCTGGTTGAGAGAAACTTCTATATCCAACTGAGTATGTATATATATTCTTTCTTCTTTAAACCAACTCTGATAAATGAGATTCAAGTACTGCCCACCACCCTTATTTCCTTTCCACTGTAAAAGCTCTCCCTTGTCCCCATATTTTATGTAAAATTATTTCCACCACTCTTTTTCTCCTTCCTCTTTTCTCAGCCCATTTCTTTCTCACCAAATCAAAGGGCCTGAAGAGGAAAAAAATGATCACTAAAAGCCAGCATGAGTGCATGAGAAAGTTATACCAAACTAACTTTTTCTTTCCCGACAGTTAATCAACTAGGAAATAGGAGAACATTCATAGACCTAAACTTCAACAAGGCATTTAAGTATCTAATGATTTTGCCATGGTAAAATGGATAAGTATAAGAAACAGGGGCCAAATTCAGGGCTTGTTTTTGCACAGCCCAGCAATTTTTTTTTTGTTTGTTTGTTTTAATTAAAGCTTTTTATTTGCAAAACATATGTATGGTAATTTTTCAACATTAACCCTTACAAAGCTTTCTGTTACAAATCCCGCCCCCAGCCCCACCCCTTCCCTAGATGGCAGGAAGTCTACTACATGTTAATTATGTTAAAATACTTGACAAATCAATCACAGTTATCTTGCTGTTCAAGAAAAGTCAGATCTACAAAAAAAAAAAAAAAAAACAAAAACAAAACTGAGGAGGGAAACATAATGCAAGCAAACATCAATAGAGAGCATGAAAATGTGATGTTGTGGTCCACATTTCATATTCCTCACTCTATGGCTTTCTTCACTGAACAATTGGAACTGGTTTGAAACATTTCATTGTTGAAGAGAGCCATGTCCATCAGAATTGATCATCATTGTGTTGTTGTTGCTGTATATAATAATCTCCTGGTTCTGCTCATTTCGCTCAGCATAAGTTCATGCGAGTCTCTCCAGGCCTCTCTGAAATCGTCCTGCTGGTCGTTTCTTACAGAGCAATAATATTCCATAACATTCATATACCATAATTTACTCAGCCACTCTCCAATTGATGGGCATCCACTCAGTTTCCAGTTTCTAGCTACTACAAAAAGAGCTGCCACAAATATTTTTGCACATGTGTGTCCCTTTCCTTCCTTTAAGGTCTCTTTGCAGCCCAGCAATGTAAGAATAGTTTTTACATCTTGAAATAAAACTAATTTTTAATTTTAAAATGTAAAAACCATTCTGAGCTTTTGGGTTATACAAAAACCAGTGGTACATCTGGTCCCAGCAGTCTGTTATTTCTAATAGAGTATAGTACAGTAGAATGTATGCTGAACTGGTTTCAAACCCAAAGAAGTCATAAATGTATTGCCATCCTGGAGTAGTCTTTAGTGAAATGCTGATGAAACATGTCCTTAGTACCACAGATGGCAGTGAACAAAGTACAAAACTGAGTACAGCCTACAAATTGGACCATAGACAGAATTAGGCTAATTAAAAAGACTCCAAAAATTAAAAATGGGCTGAATCTATAAGATTAAGTTTAATAAAGTTTTATACTTGAACTTAAAAAAAAAAAAAAGCATTTTGCAACGGCTAGATTCTTCCCCTAAACATCTAAAATAAAAATTATATAAGTAACATGAAACAATGGCAAGAACATTAGATTAATATAATTCTTTTGGTGTTCAGTAGCTATACTTACAGATTATAAATTACTCTGGTTGTTCCTAGATTTCTCTTTCTCTGATATGTCTTCCTCACTCTATTCCCCAGTGACTGTTATCAAACCAGAGCATGCTTATTTTTGATTCTGCTTTAATCCAACTCAACCCCTGATTATCCTCAAACCATTCCTAGGAGGCTAGGTGGGGTGATTTTGCTTTAATCCAATCCTACCCCAGATTATCCTCAATTCACTCCTAAAAATCTAGGTGAGTCTGAAAAAACCTCAGGGGCTTTCCGATAAAAGTCATTTCTCACTGATAAATCCTTAGACCTTCTCACCCCTACTCCCTCCCTCTCCATTTCTCTTCCAATACAGCCACATTTCTGTTAGCATTGTGAGCACATAAATTATAAAATTTATTTGCCCTTTTGGGAATAAGAGAGACTACTCTATATCCCAAAAGAAAGCTAGTCAAATTTTTAAGTTCTTTGTAGGCTCAAGGGTTCAAATGAACATATATTCCACAATCAGTTTTTGAAAAGCTTTTTTTTTTTTTTTAAATAGGTTTCATATCTGAAGGCATACCGGAAAGTACTGAATTCTGATGTTTTGCTTTCAAGATACTTCTATAATTACATCTGCTTCCTTTTGGTTTACTCATAAAATAGTAATAATAATCACACTAAGTATATTTCAAAATGTTAGTGTGAGGTGAAATACTTTTTAAACTTTAAAGCATTATATAAATATGAGTCAAGTCAACAAGCATCTATTAAGCTCTGAATAATAATAGCTGTCATTCATATAGCTCTTCAGAAGTATGCAAAGAACTTTACAAATATTATCTCATTTAATCCTCACAACAATCCTAGGAGGTAGATGCTATAATTATGCTCATTTTGTAAATGAGGAAACTGAAGCAAGTAGAGGTTAAATGACTCATCCAGGGTCACACAGCTATTCTGAGGCCATACTTGTGCTGTACCCTACTACTGATTGCTTCTCAAAGCTAAAAATTAAATATTCTCTAATTCTGGAAGTAGACCAACTTCTCTGTTAATAAAAATTTACTTAAGATTTCTAATAGGAGGACCTGAATTCACTCAGACACTAGTTATGTGATCTGGAGCAAGTCATTTAACCCCAAGTGCCTCCCCAACTTTCCCCCTCCCAAAAGGATCAGTCCTGATGAGTCTCTTTTGATGAGACCCAAAATATTCAGTGTGTAAGTGAGATCTTCAAGTAATAAGAAAGTCACTTCAAGTTCATAAGCTGGACTGATACTTACTTCTTAATACCCTAAACAACTTAGTTTGAAAGCTATAGAGCCAAAAGGTCCATAAGTATTTGGAGAAAGTGGACAATAATGAATCGATAAATTACCCTTTCAAGAAAGGCAAGAGTATATAGCAACATACTGACAATCTCATGAAAACTTTGATACCTTAAATCTCTAGAATGTATTTATTAATGTTCAATATTTTACTTGGCGTTGCTCCCAAAAAAAAACAGTGCTGAGGTGACCCAGTAGATAGAGTGCAGGGCCTGAAGCCAGAGGACTCATCTTCCTGAATTCAAATCCAGCCTCAGACACTTACTGTGTGACCCTGGGCTGTTGAGGACGATGCTTAAGTGTAGAACCCAAAAAGCCTATAAAAAGTTAAAGGGGATGGTACCATAAAGGCGAATTGGTTCTCTGAAGCCCCCACAATTATAAATCAAAACACACTAGAGAAACTGAAGAAATATTCTGTTATCACAATGTTTTTTTTAAATTAAAACTTTTTATTTGCAAAACATATGTATGGGTAATTCTTCAACATTAACCCTTACAAAGCTTTCTCTTACAAATTTTTCCCCCCTACTCCCCACCCCTCCCCCCAGATGGCAAGATATCCACTACATGTTAATTATGTTAAAATACTTGACAAATCGAATATATGTACACATATTTCCACACTTATCATTTTTGTGCAAGAAAAATCGTTTCTACAAGAAAGAAAAATCAGAGAAGGGAAACACAATGCAAGCAAACATCAATAGAGAGCATGAAAATGTTATGTTGTGGTCCACATTTCACATCCCTCTCTCTGGATGTATATGGCTTTCTTCAGTGAACAATTGGAAGTGGTTTGAAACATTTCATTGTTGAAGAGAACCATGTCCTTCAGAACTGATCATATAGTATTGTTGTTGCTGTGTATAATGATCTCCTGGTTCTGCTCATTTCACTCAGCATCAGTTCATGCAAGTCTCTCCAGGCCTCTCTGAAATCATTCTGTTGGTCATTTCTCACAGAACAATAATATTCCATATTATTACAACCTTTACCTTATTCTTTGAGTAGAGCTGACAGGCTCAAGAAAAGACTGACATAACCTAGAAAAATTAGAGATATTTGTCTAGAGGTCATAAAACAAATTCACTGATGCAAATGTTGCTTGTAAAAAAATGTTTTTCTGGGGCAGCTAGGTGGAGCAGTGGTTAGAGCACCAGCCCTGAAGTCAGGAGGACCTGAGTTCAAATCTGGTCTCAGACACTTCCTAGCTGTGTGACCCTAGGCAAGTCACTTAACCCCAACTGCCTCAGCAAAAAAGCAAAAAAAAAAAAAAAAAAAAAAATGTTTTTCTTTAAACAATAAATAACCTTGCTGTGCTTCGAAAATATATATTCTGTATAGGGAACGAAATAAATCAGAAGAGGTTATAGGTCAAAGAATACAACTGCCTCTCAGTCTCCTTGTATTATTATCATCCTCTCATATGACACAATCAATTCTACTGGTCAGAATTAGATCCTCAGCAGACACCAGCAGGTGATTCCTGTGACACTGGGCAAGTCATTTAACTCTATTTGCCTCAATTTCCTCATCTGTAAAATGAGCTGGAGAAGGAAATGATAAACCACTCCATTATCTTTGCCAAAAAAACCTCTAATGGGGTTCTGGAAAGTTGGATACAACTGAACAACTAAACTACCAGGGGAAGCTAAGTGATGCAGAGGATAAGAGTGCTAGACCTAGAGCTGGAAAGATTCAAGGGGAAAAAAAAATTCAAATGAGCCAAAATGAACTCTTATTCACTTGTTATTATTTTCTCCTAAAATCAGGATTACAAATAAGATTCATGTGCAATTCTCCTTATTTGCATGAAAGGAATAGATTAAGATTCCAAGGTTAAAGAATAATAGAGAACAACCTAGTTTCTATCCCTCCAACCTCCACAAGGGCAATGTCCTCCTTCCATCAGAGTTGTATTAAGCATCAAATATGATAATACACTAAGGAGCTTTGTGAGCCTTAAAATGTTATATATTAGTTATTATTATTATTATTTTGCTGAGGCACTTGAGGGAGGGAAAAGTTGCAATGGCTCTCATTTCCTAGATACCTAACTTCTTATTCTCTCAACTCAGATGAGTATAATTCTATATATATAAAATTCCTATATGATTCCTATAGTATCTACTTCACATGATTGCTGTGAAAATCAAATGAGGTAATGTACATAAAATGTCAAAACTTTGTTGAGGCAATTGGGGTTAAGTGATTTGCTCAGGATCACACAGCCAAGAAGTATCAAATGTCTGAGCCAAATTTGAACTCAGGTCCTCCTGACTTCAGGGCTGGTGCTGTATCCACTGCACCACCTTGCTGTCCTGTCTAAACATTTATTTATTTGTTTGTTTGTTTGCTTGCTTGTTTATTTATTGCTGCGGCAATTGGGGTTAAGTGACTTGCCCAGGGTCACACAGCTAGGAAGTGTTAAGTGTCTGAGATCACATTTGAAACTCAGGTCCTCCTGACTTCAAGGCTGATGCTCTATCCACTGCGCCACCTAGCTGTCCCCCATCTAAACTTTTAAAGAAGCTTATTATTATTATTATTATTTTTATTAAAGCTTTTTATTTGTATAACATAGGTATGGGTAGTTCCCCAGCATTGATCTTTACAAAGCTCTCCATTACAACTTTTACCCCCAGTCTCCTCCCCTCCCCTAGATGGCAGGAAGTCCACTACATGTTAATAATATAACAATATTTGACAAGTTGTGCAAGAAAAATCCTATCTACAAGAAAAAAAAGAAAACCAGAGAAAGGCAACACAATGCAAGCAAACATCAATAGAGATCACGAAAATGTTACGTACATTGTGGTCCATATTTCATATCCCTCTCTCTGGGTGTATATAGTTTTCTTCAGTGAACAACTGGAACTGGTTTGAGACATTTCTTTGTTGCAGAGAGCCATGGACCTCAGAACTGATCATCATATAGTATTGTTGTTGCCGTGTATAATGATCTTCTGGTTCTGCTCGTTTCACTCAGCATCAGTTCATGCAAGTCTCTCCGGGCCTCTCTGAAATCATCCTGCTGGTCGTTTCTTACAGAACAATAATATTCTATAACATTCATATAGCATAATTTATTCAGCCACTCTCCACCTGATGGGCATCCATTCAATTTCCAGTTTCTAGCCACTACAAAAAGGGCTGCCACAAACATTCTTGCACAGGTGGGTCCCTTTCCCTCTTCTAAGATCTCTTTGGGATATAGGCCCAGTAGAAACACTGCTGGGTCAAAGGGTATGCACAGTTTGACAACTTTTTGAGCATAGCTCCAAATTGCTCTCCAGAATGGTTGGATCCGTTCACAGTTCCACCAACAATGTATTAGTGTCCCAGTTTTCCCATATCCCCTCCAACATTCATTCGTTATCTTTTCCTGTCATTTTAGCCAATCTGAGAGGTGTGTAGTGGTACCTCAGAGTTGTCCTAATTTGCATTTCTCTGATCAGTAGTGATTTGGAGCAACTTTTCATATGACTAGAGATGGTTTTAATTTCATCATCTGAAAATTGTCTGTTCATATCCCTTGACCACTTATCTATTGAAGAGTGGCTTGAATTCTTATATATATGAGACAATTCTCTATATATTTTAGAAATGAGGCCTTTATCAGAACCATTAAATGTAAAGATGATTTCCCAGTTTGATGCTTCCCTCCTAATCTTGTCTGCATTAGTTTTATTTGTACAGAAACTTTTTAACTTAATATAATCAAAATTATCCATCTGGTGTTCAATTAGGAGTTCCAGATCTTCTTTGGACATAAATTTATTCCATCTCCACAGGTCTGAGAGGTAAACTGTATTACGTTCCTCTAACTTGCTTACAAAATCACTCTTTATATCTAGATCTTGAACTCATTTAGATCTTATCTTGGTATGTGGTGTTAGGTATGGGTCAAGCCCAGCTTATTATTATTATTAATTATATTAACAAGGATTACTCCCAGATCATCTAAAGAATATGTTTTCAGACAAATTTCATCTATTATCAGCCTTGTCCTGGCCTAACTTACACACTATGAAGCACACTTAATATAGTTACTGAATAGTAACTGCTTTGACATTTCAAAACAATCCACAATTTTGCCTGTGTTGGTCCTATCTCCACAGATGAAAAACTAAATCCCTTCATGCTTGAGACTTTTTTTCCCTAACCTTCTGTAACCAAAACATTCCTCACTTAGTGATCAACTTTATGGTAAGGAACTTCATCAAATAGCCAGTCTAGTCCCTCTGCAACAAGGCAATCTTTTTATATCTCCCCAATTGATTTGCTATCATATGAACCACAGTGGTTATCCCAAACACTTATGCCTCCTCAAGCCACTCATGGCCCTCCTATTTCCATCTTTTGCCTCATTATGTCACTGAAAAAGATTGAAGTCATTTGCCAGAGCTCCCTCTTCTCTGCTCTTCATTTCACATAACTGAAATATTTATCCCCCACTATCTTCTCCTTTAGCATTCTCTCATACAAAGGGCCAGCCCTTTTTACCAAGACAAATCCTTCTAAAAGCATCCATGATGACACTCCCATCACATCTTCTCCAGTAGCTCATCACCTCCATAATTCCAAATCTCTGCTGTGACAAAGTCATCACCCTAATACAAGACATTATTGTTTCACACTTGGATTATTTCAAGAGCTAACTACTTTGGTCTCCCTACCTTAGGTGCCTCTCCCACTCCAGTTTTATCCACCAAAAAGCTGTCAAATAGGTCCTGTCACCACCCTTTCTTTAATTCCATGCATTTTAGTAGGTGTCTTCCATACCTAGAATTTTCTCCGTCTTCATTATTTCCTGTTTTCCTTCAAGTCTAAGCTAAAATCTTACCATGTATAAGAAGCCTTTCCCATTATCCCTGTGGTTATCTATCCTTTCCAACTGTAATTATTTCCAATTTACACACACACACACACACACACACACACACACAGCTAATGACCTGGGTGAATGGTAGTGCCCTTGACAAAAATAGGATATTCAAAAGAGAAGAGGATTGGGGCATATACACATATACATATGAAAATTTGTATGTACATATATGTTTTTATGTTGTCTTCTCCATTAGACTGTGAGTTCTTTGAGAAAAGGCCTTTCTGGCCTCATTTCTAAAATATATAGAGAATTGACTCAAATTTATAAGAATTCAAGCATATCAAGCCTGATAAATGGTCAAAGGATATGAATAGGCAATTTTCAGATGAAGAAATTAAAACCATTTCTAGTCATATGAAAAGGTGCTCCAAATCATTATTGATCAGAGAAATGCAAATTAAGACAACTGGAGCACTACTGCATAGTGAGAGTACTACTCTCAGATTGGCTAAAATGTCAGGAAAAAATAATGACGAATGTTGGAGGGGATGTGGGAAAACTGGGACACTAATATATTGTTGGTGGAATTGTGAACTGATTCAACCATTCAGGAGAGCAATTTGGAATTATGGCCAAAGGGCTATCAAACCTTTGATCCAGCAGAGTTTCTACTGGGCCTATATTCTAAAGAAATCATAAAGATGGGAAAGGGACTCATGTACAAAAATATTTGTGGCAGCCTGGAAGAAAGAAGAAACTGGAAACTGAGTGGATGCCCATCAGTTGGAGAATGGCTGAACAAGTTATGATATATAAATGTTATGGAATATTATTGTTCTATAAGAAATGATCAGGAGAATGATTTTAGAGCGGCCTGGAGAGACTTACATGAACTGATGCTAAGTGAAATGAGCAGAACCAGATTATTTTATACGGCAACAATAATATTAAACGACGATCAATTCTGATAGTTGTAACTCTTTCCAAAAATGAGATGATTAAGGCTAATTTCAATGATCTTGTGAAGAGAGCCATCTACACCCAGAGAGAGGACTGTGGGAACTAAGTGTGGATCATAACAAAACATTCTCACTCTTTTTGTTGTTTGCTTGCATTTTGTTTTCTTATTCACTTTTTTTCCTTTTTGATCTGATCTTTCTTGTGCAGTATAACTGTACAAATATATTTACATATATTGAATTTAACATATATAACATATAATGGATTATATGCCATCTAGGGGAGAGAGTGGGGGAAAGAAGGGGAAAATTTGGAACACAAGGTATGCAAGGATCAACGTTGAAAAATTATCCATACATGTTTTGAAAATAAAAAAATTAAAAAAAAAAAAAAAAAAAAAAAAAAACCTTTTATGTAGTCATCCAAAGTGCGGAATACCTTTTTCTAGGTTTTCATGAAACTGTTTCTTTTCTGATTCTCTCCTATCTATTCATCCTCACTTTCTTTTCCTTGATCTTCTTCCAAGTTACTCCAGTTCATCATAGGTGCTCCCCACAGCTCCACTCTGATTCTTCTTTGTCTATATTTTATTTTTCTTGATGTCTCATCTCATTATTTCCCATGAATTCAATTACCACTTTTTTGCAGATGATTTTCAGACCTACATAGCCAGTCCTCACATCCTTCCTGAATTCCAGTATCACATCATCCTATTGGACAGCTGGAACAGTATGTCCTATGGTCATCTCAAACTCAACATATTCAAAATTAAACTAATTCTCTTTCAAATCCAAACTGCATCCCCTCTTTTCTGAACATCCGTATTTCTGTCAAAGGTACTGTCATCCTCCCCATTCTCAAGCCCCCAACCTCAATGTGATCATCTCCTCACTTGAATTAACTGCACATAATGAATCTGTTTACTTTCATGATATTATTCTTATATATTTCCGTCCCAACATTCTCACAAACCTGCTACTCTGATGTGGGCTTTTATCACCTCTATCTCCGATTACTGCAAAAGGGAAAGATAATAAGAATTTATTAAGCACCCATTCTGTGCTAGGCTTTAAACTATGCATTTTACCAATATTACTTTACTTGATCCTTTAAAAAAAATCCTGAAGAGTATTATTTATCACCAAGTGAAAACAAAAGCAAAGGTTAAGTGACTTGCTCGGTGACATACAATTATACACATGTATGACACATACAGTATCATACATACCACCTGTGGCTAAATTTGAACTCATCTTCTTGACTCTAGGTTTACTGCTCTAACAAGCCACCTAGCTGCCTCTAATAGCCTACTACTGGTTTACTGGTCTCCTTGCCTCAAGTTTTTCCTAACCAAATTCAACCTCTCCATTAAGTTACCAACGTGATCTTCCTAAAGTACTGAGGAATTGTCATCTCCTTTCTCAATAAACACTACAGTGACTCCCTATTATCCCAAGATGAAATACTAAATTTCATCTTTTGCTTTAACTTTCTACCTTTTATTTCTTCTTACATATTCTCATCTCCACATTCTCTCCCATACAGCTACACTGGCCTTCTTGCTGCTCCGCCTTTTCTCTTATGTATCCCATGTGTGGCAAGCTTTCATCTTACTTCCAAATCAGCTCAAATCTATCTTCTGGTCCTTTCCTCATGCTTCAAGTGTTTCTTTTCCCTCTGAGATTACTGTCCATTTCCACTTACATATTTATATGTACATATTATCTCTCCCATATAATCAGTTCCTTAAGAGCAGGGGCCAGCTCATATTAAACTCTAGTAAATGCAGAATGACCAATTGCTTTTTGATAGTCCCTCACCAGACTGCCACTTGTTCATCATATGACTCCAACCAAATTCCTTAACCTTTCTCACCTTTGGTGTCACATAAAATGAAGTTTGGACAAAGTGACCCCTAAGAATATATTCCAGCCCTTAGTTCATTTCTGACAACAACTATCATCAACACAAGACCATATGACTTTAGTGTTGGAAGAAACTGTCAAAGTTTCTTAAACTGTGGATTGCAATCCCACATGGAATCAGGTAATTGAATGTAGGGGGTCACAAAACTAGGATTTATTATCAGTAAATGTTTGATTTCTATTTGCCTGGGGTAGCCTAAAAATTTCTCAATCAAAATGGTCTTGAGTGGAAAAAGTTTAAGAAGCCCTGCTCTAGTCTATCCCTTCATTCTACAGATGACAAAGATCCAGGAAGATTAACTTGCCCTTAGTCATACAGGTATCAAAAACCAGAGAGCTAGAATTTAAACTAAAGTCCTTTATTCCAAACTTAACCCTCTTTCCCTTCATCCCCCGCCTCTAAATCTAGAATACTACAAAACAAAAATATATATGCTTACATATTTTTGAGTTATAGCTATCTGAAAGCTTTTAGCAAATCTAAAAAAAAAAAAAAACAAAAACCAAAAAACAACAACAACAACAACAACAACAAAAAACAACCCACTTCCTAAGGCACAGGTCTATTTAAATAATCTAAATAAACAACATCCTACTACTCCAAAGACAAAATAAAAGCTTCCCCAATCTGGCACCTAAGGCCCTCCACAATAGGGTTTCAAGTTACTTTCCAGCTTTATTTAATATTTTCCACTCTTCATGCAGTCTATGATACAATCAACAAGACTATTTCTTAAAGAAAACACACTGGCTCCTTTCTCTGTGCATTCTCACAGGTCATATGTCTCACATCCCTGAAATGTATCTCTTCTTCATTCCCACCTCTCAGAATCCTTATCTTCCTTAAGGTTTGGCTCAGGTACCACCTTCTCTTTCCATGAGAGTTCCATGTTGTTAGTACTCCTCCTGAAATTATCTCATATTTATTTTCTCTATTTACAAAGTACATATGCCAACACAAGGTGAAGAAATCTAGAGGAAACCACCCCTTTTCCTCCCCTCATCAGCAAGTTGGGTGGATCCCTGGCAAAAGATTACTAATGCATATAGCCAGAAGAACACAAGATAAAAGAAGTGTGGGCAATATTCCAGTCTACACAGCTGGAGGGAGAAGTACCCACTACAATGATTTCACATATTTCATCAACTCTACTCTTGCTGTCTTTTGTACCCTGAGAGCCTTGCATAAAGATATAAGGGATTTAACAGATGTTGGTTGAATAATTGAACTTTTTTTTTTTCTGATCTGTAATTTCATTAGTTAAAGGAATTCTCTGGTAAGGAAATTGCTTTTATGCATGCAGGTTGGCACCTTCTCTAGAAAACAGAGCTTCTTAAAGCTCATGACCCACTTTTGCCCAAAAAATTTTTCTGCAACCCCAGGCATATAGGTATATAATAAGGTATGCAAATCAAACATTTACTGATAAATCATAATTTTGTGACGCCCACACACAATTCAATTATGAGACCCTATATGGCATCATGAACTTTAAGAAGTTTAAGTTTAAGAAGATTTGGCCTGCAGCAGGATCAGCAAACTACAGTTGGCTCCTGTTTTGATATGGCCCATGAGTTAAGAATGATTTTTACATCATAAATAGTTGGATGGGGAGGAATTTTTTAAAAGAATAATATTTCATGACACAAAGGTTATATGAAGTTTACAAAAAAATAAATTATACGTAATTTTATCTATGAATCCTCTGGGGCTAACCACAGCAGATATGAGATTGTACATGGCACACTGTACAATCTCATTGTACATTTTTTTTTTTTTTTTGTGCTGAGGCAACTGGGGTTAAGTGACTTGCCCAGGGTCACACAGCTAGGAAATGTCAAGCGTCTGAGACCATATTTGAACTCAGATCCTCCTGACATCAGGGCTGGTGCTCTATACATTGCACCACCCAGCTGCCCCAACATTTTTTTTTATTATTATTACCAATGCATACCTATGATGTCAAAACAAGAAAAATAGACTCTGAATGTTGTACTTTACAGGAGTGTGGATGATACTGCTTTTGAATTAGATGGCAAAGTGTTATATTTATTATGCAATGACAGGATAGCTATGCTAAATGATACCAGATTAGGCACTTATTATTACAATATAACCAACACACAGAAATACAATCACAAAAAAATTTAAAATTGGATATCTCCTCACAGAATTTCTTGATAATGACAAAAAAATGAAAATAAGGCTACAGTCAAAGTTTCTGCGTTAAGTATTTGTTAACCAATCAAGGAAAGCTTATTGAGTTGGTGAATTAATTAAATTGTGTTTAATTGCAGCGAGTGAAGAAATGTGTTCAGAGAAAAACTTATTTAAGACTATTAACTTTTTGCCTTAATTAAAATCATGTGTTCATGGACTCATCTATCAGTATTTGGCAGTACCTATGTGAAGACATTTTCAAAGATGAAATATGCAAAATCCCATTAAGATCAGTTTTATCAGATGAACATTAACAATCAATTTTAATGACAGGGAATACTAGCTTTGAACCTCAATTATGGAAAACATCCTACCATCCTCCCTACTCAAAAAAAAAAAAAAATTCTCAGTAGACTATATTAAAAAATTAACTCTACTATGTTTTTAATTTCACCAACAAAATATTTGTGGAAATTTGTTTTCTCTTATGATAAATATCTCATGTTATGCCCTTGATTTTGTGTCTCAAGCCACAAAGTTAAATATGTATACCATTTAGTCCATTACAGAAAAGTTGGCCAATTCCTGCCCTAGAGCACTGAGGAGTCAAGTGACTTACCAGAGGCAGGACTTGAATCCAGAGTGCTCTGGCTCAAAGGATGGCTCTCTATTCTCTAGCTCATGAGAGCAGCAAGTATTTATATGCTACCTTTTAAGGTTTGAGAAATACTTTACATCTATTACCTCACAGATCCTCACTAAATGAGTGAACTACAATTAAAAAAAGTACACTATAACACTATAGTCTAACAATCATTTTCAACTCTGGAGGTTATGTAATATCACACTTCAAAACTACACGTTCTGAAGGGGATTCATTCAAATTTAACCTGTCCACTATAAAAAGATACTTTCTTTTTTAAGAAACCTCATAGAACTCAAGGTCTCAATATACAAGTTTAAGTCAGTACTGGGAGGGCGGGGGGAAGAAACCACATATACTCCACTCCATTTTGTAAATTATGGCACTTTAGTTATCAGAAAAGCATAATTTCATTAATAAGAAAATGTCTCTACTCTTTCCAATAAAACCTCCTTCATCATTTGAGATTATCTTGGCTACATATGTTATACCCAATATAACACATATACATATGTACATATATAACTATTTTCAAATATTCAAACAGAACAAACATCAGTACTTTTCTTAAATGAATAACAACTTCCTTGTAGCATTTCCTCATCTCATTTGACCATAGCTGAGGTACATTTATGCCTACAAAAAGTTATCTGTCTGCTACTACAAAAAGTTTATATTTAATATTTCCCCCAAAACTAATCTAGTTATATACTTATAAAGAAAAAGCAAAATTTCACACTATTCCTACCTTTTTGCCAATTATTCTTCCCAATTTCTTCCTCGTCTGTTTAAGTCCATTCTTAAAAAACAAGATTTTTTTGTCTTGCTTATGATCCTTTTTGTCACCATTTTTCAAAATATTTTCTATTAAGCTAAAGTGGAAAGCAAAAGTGACAGTGCCTATAGTCTATAAAAGTATCTGTTCATTACAAAAAGAAAAATGCTTAAATAGATGTCTCACAGGCCAACTGGCATCTGAATTCAAGCACTAAGAACATGAGACACGATAAGATGTTCTAATGAAATAAACCAGACTACAGTTGTGACACCAGAGTGATATGCTGGATAAAGTTTCACCTAATTAGGTAAGTTACATGGAAGAGAAAATTTGACAATAACGTTCATAGTTACTGAAAACTATGTGCAACTAGGATGTAAGAAATGGAGAACCAAAAAGAAAAAAATAAACATTCCTTCATTTCCATATGAAACTCCTCTAAAAATGTTGCTAACATACTTTATAAAAGAATCCTAGAAATTTTTCCATTTTTAAAAAAGTTTAAACTTTCAAATAACTGAACTATTTAAAACACTTTTAAGCCTTGCAAAGGATTTTAATTATCTCATCTGAGAATCATAACAACCCTTTTTGGCAGGAACTACAAAGTATTATAAGTTTCATTTTATACATTAAAAAAAAAAGATGGGTTCAAACAATTTAAATGTCCTGCTGATAATCAGGTTGTACAAATAGTTTATCAGTGGCAGAACTCAAATTTTGGTCATTTCTTACTCCAACTCTCTTCATTCTTTCCACCATACCATAATTGGCCCTCAGAAAATGAAGTTACCATCTCTCAAAATTAAAAATATAAATGCCTTCCAATCTAGCCTCACTCCATATGCACTATTCACTTATATTTCTATATGAAATTGAGTTGCAAGTACAAGGTCATAGCAGCTGACAAACATTTGGTTCCAGGGATGGTTGCTGGTATTTTATGAGAAGAGAGTGCACAACAATAAACACACATTGATGTATAACTGCTTAAGTTTAACCTGAAATGTTTTAAGTTCTGAGTAGGTCAGAATAAAGACATGTAAATTCATTAAATTTTACAACAAAATACCTATATTTTATACCTATATCTACCTATGATTATTGTTTGAAAATTATAAGAAAAAAGTATAAAACCAGACCATAATATTAATTCATCCAGGATTTTTCCATCAGAAAGAGAGAACAGATTTTTCAAAAGAAAAAAACTTACTTCATCATTATCATAACAAATCATGGTGCATATTTATCATACAACTACAGTGTCAACCTAGTCAATTTTTTGCAAAGAAATCATCTATAGAGAACAAGACAAAATGGAACATTAATGTTTTCTTGCACTATTATCCTGTTGTGGAAGAAGAAAATGGCAAACAACTCCATTATCTTTTACCAAGAGAACCCCAAATGGATTTACAAAAGAATTGAACATGCCTGCAAATGAATGTGACTGACAACAAAAAATTTACTATTTTAGAAACCTGGCCTATATGTTACTCTTAGAGTGAAAACCCATGATCAATCAATAAGATTTATACTGAAAGTCAGGAAACATTAAGTTTGACTCTGCTGTGACTAACAAAGTCTGTTGTAAAGAGCATAAGAGTAGGATTCAAAGTAATAATTTTCCAGCTTAAGATATCTTGGAAGGACTTCAGGAAAGGTGTGTCTCACTGGGCAGGGATGTACAGCATAACACAGAGCAGAGAAGCCTGACGTGGGCAATCTAGCAGAAGGTTCTTAGCCAAAAAACAGCAGCATTGGTTACTCTGTCCTTATTCAGAAGACCAGTGAATCAGCAGACCAGCTATGAGAATTCCAACACAACTACAAAAAGCGAATTGTGACCCTCCAAACTCCAGCATAACAAACAGTACTTAGCCAGATCCATCCAGTGAAGTGGGAAAGCCTGCAGCACCACCAGGCCCAGCCCCAGCCTAGGCAATGATAGGCTTGGGACAATCTTCCCTGTGCCCTAGAAGTAGAGCTCAACTTTTTAAAATGGGCAAAATAGCAAAAAGAGCTCTGACCATAAAAAGCTACTACGGAGACAGGGAAGACCAGAACCCAAACCCAGAAGGATAGGAAAGGTAAAATGCCTTTAGGTGAAACCTCAAAGGAAGATATGAATTGGTTTCCAGCTCAAAAGGCATCAAAGGAGAGAGAAAAGGAGAGGGAGAGGGAGAGGGAGAAAGAGAGGGAAAAGAAAAAATGAAAAAGAAATGAATACTATACAGAAGTATGAAAGGTTGGGGAAAAGAGCCAACAACTTAAAAAAAGGAAACAGAAATTGACTGAAGAAAACAACTCCTTGAAAAACAGAATTGGCAAAATGGAAGAACAAGTCCTTTAAAAGTACAATTGGGGAGGGCAGCTAGGTGGTGTAGTGATTAGAGCACCAGCCCTGAAGTCAGAAGGACCTGAGTTCAAATCTGATCTCAGACACTTAACAATTCCTAGCTGTGTTACCCTAGGCAAGTCACTTAACCCCAACTGCCTCAGGGGAAAAAAAATACAATTAGGTAAATGCTAAAGGAAGTAAAAAAGTTAAATGAAGAAAATTCACTAAGAATTAGAATTGGACAAATGAAAGTGAATGACTCAATAAGACATCAATAATCAGTCAAACAAAAGAAGAATAGGAAAAAAACACAAAATGCCTCACTGAAAAAACAACTGACCTGTAAAATAAATCCAAAAAAGGCAATCTAAGAATTATTGGACTACCTGAAAACCATGATGAAAAAGAGCCTGGACAATATCTTTTAGGAAATAATGAAGGAAAACTGCCCTGATATTCTAGAACTAGAGGGTAAAATAGTCATTGGAAGAATCCACACATCAACTATTGAAAGAAATCCAAAATGAAAACTACAAGGAATAATGTAGCTAACTTCCAGAATTATCAGATCAAGGAGAAAATCCTTCAAGCAACCAGAAAGAAACAATTCAAATATCAAGGAGCCACAATCAGAATTACCCAGGATTAAAAAGCTTCTACTTTAAAAGATCGGAGGGCCTGGAATATGATATTCAAGAAGGCAAAGGAGCCTGGACTACAACCAAAAATCAACTACTCAGAAATTATTTTTCAGGGGAAAAGATGAACATTCAATGAAATAGGAGATTCTCAATCATTTTTGATGAAAAGACCAGAGCTAAACAGAAAATTTGATCTTCAAATACAAGACTCAAGAGAAACAGAACATAAAAAGGGAAGAAAAAAAAAACCTGTTTTTAAAAGTTTAAAATATTTACATTCCTACATGTGATAATGATACAAGTAATTCTTGAGAATTGTAACTTTGTCAGGACAGTTAAAAGGGGTATACTTAAAGGGTGTAGGTATAAATTGACTTTAATGTGATGCTATAAAAAAGAAATTAGGGTTGGAAAAGAGATTATACTGGGAGAAAAGAAAGGGGGAGGGGTTAAAAAGGAATAAATTACACCACATGAAGAGGCACAAAAGACATATAGTTGAGGAAAAGAGAAAGGGATGAACACTGAATCTTAATCTCATCAGATTTGGCTCAAAGAAGGAATAACATACATACTTAGTTTTGTATAAAAATCTGTCTTACCCTATAAGATAGGAGGGGGAAAGGGAAAGGATAGGAGACGTTAATAGAAGGGAAGGCAGAAGTAAAAGGGGGAAAGGATAAGAAAAGAAGGGGCTGAAAAAAAGAGGGCAGACTGAAGGAGGTGGTGGTCAGAAGCAAAACACTGGTGAGGACAGAAAGGGTAAAAAGAGAGAGAAAAGCATTACTTGGGGAAAAGAATGGTGGAAAATAGAGAGTAATTTTAACTGTGAGTGTGAATGGGATGATCTCTCCTATAAAATGGAAGAGGATAGCAGAATAGATTAAAAGCCAGAATCCTACAATGTGCTGTTTACAAGAAACACATCTGAAACAAAAAGATACATATAGAGAAAAGGTAAAAGACTGGAGCAAAATCTAGTATGCTTCAACTAAAGTAAGGGAAAAACAAACAAACAAACAAACAAAAAAAAAACCCAGGGATAACGATCCTGATCTCAAAATCAAGGAAAAACAAAAATACATCTAAGTTAAGGAGATAAAGAAGGAAATACATCTTGCTAAAGGGTACCATAGTTAATGAAGTAAAATCAATACTAAATATATATGCACCAAGTGGTATAACATCCAAATTCTAAACTATATTAGTGGAGGATCTCAACTTCCCTCGATCAGAACTAGATAAATCTAGCCACAAAATAAACAAGGAGATGAATAGAATTTTTTTTAAAATTAGGTATGAATGACATTTGGAGAAAACTAAATTGCAGATAGAAAGGAATATACCTTTTTCTCAGCAGTGCATGGCGCCTACACAAAAACTGACTGAATATTAGGGCATAAAAACCTCATAATCAAATGAAGAGAGAAATAATAAATGCATCTTTTTTAGATTATGATGCAATAAATGCAATAAAAATTACATTCAATGAAGGGCCAAGGGCAATTGATAAATAATCTAATCCTAAAGAACTATTGGGTGAAAAAACAAATCATAGAAACACTCAAAAATTTCATCCAAAAGAATGACAATAATGAGAAAAAATACCAAAACTTAGGTGATGAAACCAAAGCAGTTCTTAGGGTAAATTTTATATCTCTAGATGCTTACATGAATAGAGAAAGACAAGATCATGGGCATGAAACTAAAAAAGCTAGAAAAAGAACAAATTTAAAACCCCTAATTAAATACCAAGTTAAAAATTCTGAAAATCAAAAGAGATTAAAAAAATTGAAAGAAAAATATTGAAC
>JAJPUD010002580.1:105321-165348 GCA_023553655.1 Myrmecobius fasciatus
TCCCTTGAAATTCTTGACCTTTTGTTTTTCCAGATGAATTTTGTTGTTATTTTTTCTAGGTCAGTTAAATAATTTCTTGGGAGTTTGATTGGTATAGCACTAAATAAGTAGATAAGTTTAGGTAGTATTGCCATCTTTATTATATTCGCTCAACCTATCCAAGAGCACTTGATGTTTTTCCAATTGTTTAGATCTGACTTTATTTGTGTGGAGAGTGTTTTGTAGTTTTGCTCATATAGATCCTGACTTTCCCTTGGCAGATATATTCCCAAATATTTTATACTATCGATAGTTATTTTGAATGGAATTTCTCTTTGTATCTCTTGCTGTTGCATTTTGTTGGTGATGTATAAAAATGCTGATGATTTATGTGGATTTATTTTGTATCCTGCAACTTTGCTAAAGTTGTGGATTAATTCTGTTTTTTAGTTGATTCTCTAGGGTTCTCTAAGTAGACCATCATATCATCTGCAAAGAGTGATAATTTGGTTTCCTCATGATCTACTCTAATTCCTTTAATCTCTTTTTCTTGTCTTATTGCCAAGGCTAGCATTTCTAATACAATATTGAATAGTAATGGTGATATGGGCAACCTTGTTTCACTCCTGATCTTATTGGGAATGGTTCCAGTTTATCACCATTACATATGATTCTAGCTGATGGTTTTAAATAGATGCTACCGACTATTTTAAGGAAAAGTCCATTAATTCCTCTACTCTCTAATGTTTTTAATAGGAATGGATGTTGGATTTTATCAAATGCTTTTTCTGCATCTATTGAGATTATCATATGTTTTTTGTTAATTTGGTTATTAATATAGTCAATTATGTTAATAGTTTTCCTAATATTGAACCATCCCTGCATTCCTGGTAAAAATCCTACTTGGTCATGGTGTATTATTCTGGGAATGATTTTCTGTAATCTCTTTGCTAATATTTTATTTAAGATTTTTGCATCAATATTCATTAAGGAGATTGGTCTATAATTTTCTTTCTCTGTTGTTGTTTTACCTGGTTTAGGTATCAGTACCATGTCTGTATCATAAAAGGAGTTTGGTAGGAGTCCTTCATTCCCTATTTTTTTTAATACTTTATATAATATTGGAGCTAATTGTTCTTTAAATGTTTGGTAGAATTCACATGTAAATCCATCTGGTCCTGGGGATTTTTTCTTAGGGAGTTGATTAATGACTTGTTCTATTTCTTTTTCTAAAATGGGACTATTTAAGTAATTTATTTCCTCTTCTGTTAATCTGGGCAATCTGTATTTTTATAGATATTCCTCCATTTCACTTAGGTTATCAAATTTATTGGCATACAGTTGGGGAAAGTAACTCCTGATTATTGCTCTAATTTCCTCTTCATTGGTGGAAAGTTCTCCCTTTTCATTTTTGAGACTAACAATTTGATTTTCCTCTTTCCTTTTTCTAATTAAATTAACTAGAGGTTTATCTATTTTGTTGGTTTTTTCATAAAACCAACTTTTAGTTTTATTTATTAATTCAATAGTTTGTTTACTTTCAATTTTACTAATCTCTCCTTTTATTTTTAGGATTTCAAGTTTGGTATTTGATTGGGGGTTTTTAATTTGTTCTTTCTCTAACTTTTTTAGTGGCAAGCCCAATTCACTGATTTTCTCTGTCTCTATTTTATGCAAATAAGCATCCAGAGATATAAAATTTCCCCTTATTACCGCTTTGGCTGTATCCCACAAATTTTGGTATGTGGTCTCATTATTGTCATTCTCTTGGATGAAATTAGTAATTGTGTCTGTAATTTGCTGTTTCACCCATTCATTCTTTAGGATAAAATTATTTAGTTTCCAATTGGTTTTTGGTCTATTTTCTCCTGGCCTTATATTGCATGTGATTTTTATTCCATCATGATCTGAAAAAAGTACATTTATTATTTCTGCCTTCCTGCATTTGAGTTTGAGGTTTTTGTGTCCTAACACATGGTCAATTTTTGTATAAGTTCCATGGACTGCTGAGAAAAAAGTAAACTCCTTTCTGTCTCCATTTAATTTCCTCCAAAGATCTATCATACCTAACTTTTCTAACATTTTGTTTACCTCCTTAACTTCTTTCTTATTTATTTTGTGGTTTGATTTATCAAGTTCTGAGAGAGGGAGGTTGAGATCCCCCACTATTATAGTTTTGCTGTCTATTTCTTCTTGCATCTCTCTGAACTTTTCCTCTAGGAATTTCCATGCTATCCCACTTGGGGCATATATGTTTAATATTGATATTGCTTCATTATCTATGGTACCCTTTAGGAAGATATAATTTCCTTCTTTGTCTCTTTTAATTAAGTCTATCTTTGCTTTTACTTGGTCTGAGATCAGGATTGCTAGCCCTGCTTTTTTGTTCACCTGAAGCATAAGAGATTCTGCTCCAACCGTTTACCTTCACCCTGTATGTATCTCTATGTTTTAGATATGTTTCTTGTATACCACATATTGTTGGATTCTGGTTTTTAATCCAGTCTGCTATCTGCTTCTGCTTTAAGGGAGAGTTCATTCCATTCACATTCACAGTTAAAATAACATTCTGTATTTCCTGCCATCTTATTTACCCTAGCTTATGCTTTTCTCTTTCTTATCCCCTTTCCCTCCTCCCTATTATTTTGCTTTTGATAACCACTTTCCTCAAACAATCCTTCCCCTTTAGAGCCCCACCCACCTTTTTTCCCCCTTTCTCTCCTGTTTCCTTATAAGTACATCTATTATTCCCTCTGAGCCAAATCTGATGAGATGGAGATTAACCAAATTCTCATTCACCTCCCTTTTTTCCCCCTCAATCATTATAGGTTTTCTTTGCCTCTACATGTGATGTAATTTCCCTTATTTTACCTCCTTTTCCTCTTCTTCCAGTGTTATCCCTTTTCTACCTCTAATTTCTTTTTCAGTTTATCATATCATAATAATCATAAAATCACAGTAATCATATAATCATAATGTAATAATAGATTCATAAAATCAACCCTCATTCTATAAGTATCTATAAAATAAATATAGTTTAAGAGTTTTTTTTTTTCTTGTTACCTTTTTATGTTTCTCTTGTGTTCTGTGTTTGTAGATCAAAATTTTTGTTCAGTTCTGGTCCTTTCAGTAGAAATAGGTGAAATTCTCCTTTATCATTGAATGACCATCTTCTTCCCTGGAACATAATGCTCCTGCTAGCTGGATAATTTATTCTTGGCTGTAATCCAAGTTCCTTTGCCCTTTGGAATATCTGATTCCAGGCCCTTCGATCCTTCAAAGTAGAAGCTGCTAGGTCCTGTGTGATCCTAATTGTGGCTCCCTGATATTTAAATAGTTTCTTTCTGGCTTCTTGAAATATCTTTTCCTTGGTATGATAGTTCTGGAATTTAGCCACGATATTTCTGGGGGACTTAATTTTTGGGTTTCTTTCAGGAGGTGATCGGTGGATTGTTTCAATAAGTATTTTGCCTTCTGGGTCTAAAATATGAGGGCAGTTTTCTTTTATGATTTCCTGGAAGATAGTGTCTAGGTTCTTTTTTTCATCATGGCTTTCAGGAAGCCCTATAATCCTTAGATTGTCTCTCCTAGATCTATTTTCCAGGTCAGTTGTTTTTCCTAGGAGATATTTCATGTTTTTCTCTATCTTTTCATTTTTTTGTTTTTGTTTGACTGATTCTTGAAGTCTTGATGAGTCATTCATTTCCAATTGTTCGATTCTAATTTTTAATGTCTTATTTTCTTCAGGTACTGTTTTTAGTTCCTTTTGCAATTGACCAATTACATTTTTTTGTTCATTGCATTCTTTTTCCATTTTTTATATTTTATTTTGCAGTGATCTCATTTCGTTTCCCCATGTTTCTTTTAACTCTCTTTTAAAATCCTTTATGTAATCTTCAAAGAAAGCCTTGTGACATGGAGTCCAGTTTGTGTCTCTCTGTGGGGCTTTTTCTGGAGTTGCTTTACCTTTAGGGGCCTCAGGATTTGAGGTCTGTTCTTCCCTCTCTCCATAAAAGTTATCTATGGTGAGAGCTCTTTTTGGTTTTTATTCATTTTTTTAAAGGTATGAAATCTGTTTAAGGCAAAGGTGGGACAGCTGCTTTAATTTGCCCTGGGGCAGTTTTGCTGATTGAGTTATTTCAGGAACTGGGCAGTTCTGCTGATTGAATTATGTCAGGTGCTGGGCAGTTCTGCTGATTGAATTATTTCAGATGCTGATCAGTCCTACTGATTGATCGCCCTAGGGTGCTGTCTAATGGCAGCTAGGTCCGATGCTCATCAGGGGTTCAGTGGTTCACAATCTACCCCCCACAAAAGGCAGACCCTCCAAACCACCTGCCCACAATCAGGACAGATTGGCCCAAGAGGCCCGCAGAAGACTCCCAGGTGTGTGAAAAGCACAACGCTCCCACTCCTGTTTCGACTCCTGCTCCAGCTCCCTGCCCCAGCTCCCTGCGCTGCAGTCTGGGTTCAGCAGACCACCCGCCTGTCCAATTAAGACAGACCTGTTTTGAAGTTCTTCCCGAGTATCTTCTTCTAGAATCGTGTTGTCCTCCAGATATTGTGGGTTTTTTTGCTTCAAAATCAGTCTGGAGGCTTCATATGTTGTTGGTTTGAGGGAAGGTTAGAGGAGGTTAGAGACTCCTGTCTGATCTCCACCATCTTGGCTCCACCCCTGGACCTCTGGTCTGATTTTTCTTGCACAATGTGACAAATATGCAAATATGTTCAAAAGGAATGCTACATTTAACTTATATCAGATTACTTGCTACACTGGAGAAAGGGGAGGTAAGGGAAGGAAGGAGTAAAATTTAAAAGGTCAAGTTTTACAAAAACTAATGTTAAGAACTATCTTTACATGTATTTGGAAAAATAAAATACTACTGAAAAAATATAAGCCAATCTAATTAGCAAAGGCTTATTCATGGATAGTACTTGTACAAAAATAAATGTACTAAAAATGGTATTTTTTTAAATATCAGACAAGTAACATAAGGATTCTGATTATCAGGTTCCTGACATACTATTTCATTTACTTAAAAATCAATTCACAGATTACATTTATATCATCATGAATATTCCTTTCATTTGTATAATCCATATTCTAATTTGAAATTATTTTTCCCAAATATATTTGCATGGGATAAATTACAATTTTTCTGAAACCGTATCTAACTTTTTTTTTTTTTTAAACATGGAGAACAATGAAATTGAATGGAATGTATCGTCTCCCTAGAGTTCATAATACTGGAGTCCATGCACTTCCTTGGTTTTGTTTTTATTTTAAGTATTTTCATAACTATGTCAAAGTAGCCAGTTTTCTTTGTAATCCTATATATTTTATTTTAAGCACTTTGAAACATTATTCTGAGAAACAGTCCCTTTTCCTTTCCAGAATGCCAAAAGAATGATACCTTTAAAAAAAGCTATCAACCCTTGGAAGATTTCAAATACAAATTTTTTTTAACAAAACTTTTCATTTGTCCGTTTTCCAAAAACCCATATCCATCTACATGATAAGTCCATAAAAAACTATCTTACTAAATTCAATTACTAATGAAACAAAATTATAATGCATCAAAATTCCATAAAATGTGTTCAGAAACCATTCCTCATCTGTGCAAACCTCACAGATCAAAATTTACAAAAAAAAATTAATTTGTATCCCCCTATGTTACATTTTCCAGTTACATTTTCAAAGTCACTTAATTCAAAAGATACAAAGTTATTGGTATTTATGATGACACCAACACATAATAGATAACTGTCAAAATGATGTAAAATATATATTTTATTTAATATTCAATTTTAAAGCCTCAGAATTAGTACAAAGGGAGGGAGGCAGGAGAGGAGCTTGAAACAAAATCTAGCAATCTTTTTAAATTCTTCCTAAGGCATTAACATTTTTGAATCATCAAAATTTCATGTGTAAGTTAATTTTCCTTATTTCTTATCTACTGTATTAAAAGAGCCAGATACAAAAACATACAGCTATTTAACACAACAGTCCTTTGGTAACTCCATTAAAACTTTTATAAGCTCACAGGATTGTATTAGTTAGTGGTGGAAGGGTCCTTAGAAATTATGAACCGGGGCAGCTAGGTGGTGCAGTGGATAGAGCACCAGCCCTGAAGTCAGAAGGAACTGAGTTCAAATGTGATGTCAGACACTTAACATTCCCTAGCTGTGTGACCCTGGGCAAGTCATTTAACCTCAATTGCCTCAATAAAAAGAAAAAAAAAAAAGAAAAAAGAAAAGAAATTATGAACTAATCCCTTTTACAGAGGAAAAATGATTTCCTCAGGGTCATATATGCATAGCAAAGTACATATGAATACAGTGCTAACTTAATAGCTAAATTTTTGAATGTAAAAGAATTCAGTAACTGGTATCAACTTTTCCTGAGGTAGTTAGGCACACTAATAAGTTAAAATCTAAGTCACAGAGTAGGTATGAGGAAACCAAATTATCACTCTTTGCAGATATGATGATATAGTTCAAGAACCCTAGAGGAATCAACTAAAAAATTATAAGAAATAATCCACAACTTTAGCAAAGTTGCAGGATACAAAATAAATACACATAAATCATCAGCATTTTTATAACATCACTAACAAAATCCAATAGCAAGAGATACAAAGAGAAATTCCATTTAAAATACATGTCAATAGTATAAAATATTTGGGAATCTCTCTGCCAAGGGAAAGACAGGAACTATATAAGCAAAGCTACAAAACACTTTCCACACAAATAAAATTCAGATCTAAACAAATGGAATAATATCGAAACAAAATGGAAAAAGATAGGTCAAGCAAATATAATAAAGATGACAATACTACCTAATCTATTTATTTAGTGCTTACCAATCAAACTCCCAAGAAACTATTTTACTGACCTAGAAAAAAAAACAAAATTCATCTGGAAGAAAAAAAAAAGGTCAAGAATTTCAAGGGAATTGGGGAAAAAAAAAAAAAGCAAATGAAGGTGACCCAGATCTAAAACTGGATTATAAAACAGCAGTCATCAAAACCACTTGGTACTAAGAAACATAGTAGTTGATCAATAGAACAGATTTGGATCTCAGAACAAAATAGTCAATGACTAGAGTAGTCTAACCCAAAGACCCCAGCTATTGGAATAAGAATTTACTATTTGACAAAAACTTCTGGGAAAACTGAAAATTACTATACGGCAGAAACTAGACATTAACCTATACCTAACACCACATACCAAGATAAGGTCAAAATAGCTTCATGATCTAGACATAAAGAATGATATTATAAACAAATTAGAAGGACATAAAATAGTTTACCTCTTAGATCTTTGGAGAAGGAAGGAATTTGTGATCAAAGAAGAACTAGAGATCATTACTGATCACAAAAGATAATTCTGAATTTATTAAGTTAAAAAGTATTTGTACAAACCAAACTAATGGAGACAAGATTAGAAGGGAAGCAATAAACTGGGAAAATATTTTTACATTGAAAGGTTCTGGTAAGTGCCTCATCTCTAAAATATATAGAGAATTAACTCAAATTTATAAGAATTCAAGCCATTTTCCAATTGATAAATGGTCAAAGGATATTAACAGACAATTTTCAGATAAAGAAATTGAAGCTATTTCTAGTCACATGAAAAGGTGCTCCAAATCACTATTGATTAAAGAAATGCAAATTAAGACAATTCTGAGATACCACTACACACCTCTCAGATTGGCTAAGATGATAAGAAAAGATGATGACAAATGTTGGAGGGAATGTAGGAAAACTGGGACACTGATACATTGTTTGTGGAACTGTGAACGGATCCAACCATTCTGGAGAACAATTTGGAACTATGTTCAAAAAGTTATCAAACTATGCATTCCCTTTGATTCAGCAGTATTTCTACTGGGCCTATATCCCAAAGAGATCTTTAAAGGAAGGAAAGGGACTCACATGTGCAAAAGTGTTTGTGGCAGCCCTTTTTGCAGTGGCTAGAAACTGGAAACTGAATGGATGCCCATCAATTGGAGAATGGCTGAATAAATTATAGTATATGAATGTTATGGAATATTATTGTTCTGTAAGAAACGACCAACAGGAAGACATCAGAGAGGCCTGGAGAGACCTGCATGAACTGATGCTGAGTGAAATGAGCAAGGGGATCATATCAGGGGATCAACAACAATACTATATGATGATAAATTCCAATGGACATGGCTCTCCTTAACAATGAGATGATTCAAACCAATTCCAATTGTTCAGTGATGAAGAGAGCCATCTACACCCAGAGAGAGACCTATGGGAACTGAGTATGGACCATAACATAGCATTTTCATGCTTTCTGTTGATGTTTGCTTGCATTTTGTTTTCCTTCTCAGGTTTTTTCCTTTTAGATCCAATTTTTTCTTGTACAGCAAGTTAACTATAAATATGTACACATACACTGGATTTATCATATATTTTAACATATTTAACATGTATTGGACTACCTGCCATCTAGGGAAAGCAATGGAGGGAAGAAGGGAAAAATTTGGATAAAATAAAAAATAAAAAAAATTTTTTAAAAAGATTCAACAAAAACAAAGCAAACAAAAAAGGTCAGTCACCCCTCCTCACTATCATATGTACATGAAACAGTGTTTTATTAGGACTGTGGGATCCACTTAAAGCAATTCCTCTCCCCTCCCCAAAAATAGGAAAAAGAAAGAAAAAATATTCTTCCTGGCTAAATCAGGACTTGCGCTTCAGTCTTCCTGATTTCAAAGTTCAGTGTCCTATCCTCCAAGCCAACTTTTAGACTTAAGCTTGATAATTCTTCAATATAAGTATTTAGTAAATATGCATGTATATAGTATTACCATTTCCGGTACAGCAATTAATTACACATTAAAAATTCTGAGGCAGGCCACATAATCAAATGGATTCATAATAATATCTAGTTGAAATTTTTAAATTTTACATGTACAAAAATAGTACAAAATCAGTCTCAAGTAAAGAACTAGGTGAGTTCAAGTCATTCTCTAGTCTATATAACCCCTAGACAAGTCACGTAAACTCTTAATACACTAAACAACTAAGACTATAAAGCTGCAAAAGGTTAAAGGATCTAAACTGGCAAAAGAAGCTTCCTCATCAGAGTATTCCCTATACCAGTGAAATTACAATTCCAATTTTTTTTAACATATTATCTTGTTTATCTATATAACGCATAATATAAATTGGTCAGAGAAGGAAAACTCAGGTATCAAGTCCTACCTCTGAAATGTAAGCACATATGTAAGGGTTAATGTTGAGGAATTACCCATACATATGTTATACAAATAAAATAAAATAAATTAAAAAATTAAATTAAAAAAAAAAAAGAAATGTAAGCACAGCAAGAGCCAGGAGATCATTATACACGGCAACAATACTATATGATCAATTCTGATGGACATGGCTCTCTTCAACAATGAAATGTTTCAAAACAGTTCCAATTGTTCAGTGAAGAAAGCCATATACACCCAGAGAGAGGGATATGAAATGTGGACCACAACATAACATTTTCATGCTCTCTATCGATGTTTGCTTACATTGTGTTTCCTTTATCTGATATTTCTTTCTTGTAGATACCATTTTTCTTGAACAATGATAAGTGTGGAAATATGTATACATACATTCGATTTGTTAAGTATTTTATCATAATTAACATGTAGGGGATATTTTGCCATCTGGGGAGGGGTAGGGAGTAGAGGGGAAAAATTTGTAACAGAAAGCTTTGTAATGTTGAAGAATTACCCATACATATGTTTTGCAAATAAAAAAAAAAAAAAAGAAAAGAAAAGAAAGAAATGTAAGCACAGGCAGGCCATTTAAGCTTTAGTGCACTAGGCAACACTGAATTACAGGTTAAATTACAAAGTTATCCAAACTGACAAAATCACAGATCCCATTCAGAAAAGAGAAAGAGAATCCTCAACAACCCTTTATGCAGAGATTTTGATCTTGGTTTTGTGAATGTACTGGGTGGTGGTTGTTTTTATTTTTTAATTTTTCAATAACCATTTCAACATAATTTGTTTTCTTTGTAATCCTATGTATTTTATTGCATGAATTTTAAAAATCTGATTCGGAGAAGGGATCCATAGGCTTCATCAATAGTGTCAACAACACAAAAAAAAGTTAAGAATTGATACTTAAGGACAAAAACATAATGTTCTTTTGCTGATAAAAAACTGAAACTCAGCAAGTTAAATGATTTGCTTTAAGTCACATGGTTTGTCTCCACACAATGAATGGCAAAATAAAAACTTAATTGATGCATAAACCACATTGCCTCTCAAATAGTTGGTTTCTGTAAAACCAGTATTAAGAAGTAATTTGGTCAAAATCTCAGTGCAGAATAAAGGCACTATTTTTACTCAATTCAATTATCTATTAAAATATATATGTATCTTCACATGTATTTTTATGTGTTTCTATGTGTGTATATATACATAAATACACACTATATATATATATGTCTATATATATCTCTACTGAAGGACATCTAAGTCCTAGAAAGTCATCCTAATTAGCCACAAGAGCATAAAATAAACCCAATATTCATGGGAAAATATTATTCTGTAACAGAAAGTAACTTCTATTTTGACAATGAAGAAAAATTGTAAGTAATTCAAAATAAGGTATAATTTTTAAATTTTGCCTCAGTTAACAGTAAACAATTAATTAACAATAAACAATAAGTGGTTACTACAGAAGAACAGCATACTAAACAAATACACCATAGTTTTGTTTACAAATAAAGACTGAATTCCATCCTCAAAAAATTCACTAATTAGGGAAAAAATTATGCATGAAACAAATTAATAAGCAGACAATTGCTTAGCAAGTATGAATATCTGTATACTGTATGAATATTCTAATAATACAATGTAAAAAACTGAAAAGAATTCGAAAACTAGTTTCAACTTTTACCAAGGTAGTTAGGTACACTATTATGTTAAAAATCATCAAACAGTCACCCATCTTTTTAACATGTATTAGACTACCTGCCATCTAGAGGAGGGGGTGGGGGAAAGGAGGGAAAAATTTGGAATAGAAAGTTTTGCAAAGGACAATGTAGAAAAATTACTATTATGTTCTGTAAATAAAAAGCTTTAATAAAAAGGAAAAAAAGTCACCCATCCTCACATGTGCATAAAACAATTTGCTTTTATTAGGGCACCACTTGAAGCACCCCGCCGCTCCCCCCAAAAAAAAGGAAAAGAGAAAGAAAACATCCTTCCTGCAGTCAACCTTTTAAAACAAACTCGGGCACTACCTCCAAAGAGAAGCCTTTCCTCATTGTCCTACTTATTAAAGCTCTTTCCCTCCTCAGATTTTCTTGTACTTAGTTTTCTATATAAATTTATCCCTTCAATACAATACAAGCTCCTTAAAAGGGGCTATTTTTTTTATTGCCTTTGTATACCCAAAGCTCTATTATAATTTATGTAACTCCACTAAAACACAAATCATAACTACCCTCATAGGGTTAAAATGAGGTTTTAATTAAAGGAAATAATGCAAAACATTCTATAAACCTTAAATCATTATATAACTGTAATTTTCTACATGCCTTTTTTATTTCCCTATTCTAAAGACCCAGAAGCATACTTTATTTACTGAGCATATATATTAGGATATAGTTATATCCTAACTTAACTATACCAAAAGATGTAAAATATAATCCTTTTTATATTAAGAACGGCATATCCTTCTGCAAGATAAGATTTAGTTATACATCCATATTTTATATCTATAATCATGGTAATTACAATTCCAAAGCCCTGGGTTATATTTTTAGCTTTTATTTTTGTTTATGACTACATTATTTTAAGACTGGACTCATTTCTTTTAGACCAGAGAAGAAGTTTTGGGCATAATAGATAAAGTTCTGGATATGAATTCAGGAGACCAGAATCCAAACCCTATTTAGTAGCTATATGACCCTAGGCAAATCACCTTTCAGCCTCAGTTTCTCTTCACCTGTAAAAATGGAAAAAACATCTGTAGCACTTAGCTCATAGGGTTTAAGGATCAGATGAGATCATCTCAAATGGTATTTTTTTTTTTAATATAGCCTCCAATTTCTTGGGAGAAAACAACTTTGGATATGTTGCCAGCAAGATTACAGATATGTTTTATATGATTCTAATGGATAGCAAGATTCTGTATTCTAATCCCAGTTCTACCTAACTTGCTAAATCACTGATGTCCTCAACTTCTTTACCATAAAGTTGGGAGCTTTATTAAATTATTTTATCTGCTCCAAAATTTTTTTGAGTATGCATCAGACTACACAAAATTTAATGAGCCTAATTTATGAAATGAATTCCATTAGCAAGAATGGAAAGACACAAAAAATAGGGTTCCTACCTTCAAAAGGCTTAGTTTGAAGGAAGTAAGAAAATACAGTGACATACATACATAAAAGGTAAATTACTTTGACTTAAAAGCCATTCTTATTTAAATAGTGAAGCCAAAAAAAAAAATATTTTCTTTCCTACTAACCAGTACAAATATAGCAGGTCAATGAATTCTTTTCTAAAGAATAGCGAGCAATGTAATTATAACAATTTTTTCCAATCCTTTTCTCCCATCAACATACAGCTGTTGGCAAAGTAGTCTCACCAAAACATACAAACAATAAGGGTAAGTGGCAAAAATGAGTTTGAGACGTTAATCTAAATCAATTCAATGAATTAATCACTGAATATGACAAAACTTCAAAGTAATTACGGAACTTAACCAGAAAACCTGGACTAAAAGTGTAGGAATAAAAAAGAAAACCACCAAATTTGAATTAACTAAAGACAAAGTTACCCCGGACAACAGAAATTCAGTTAATTCAAATACTACAATCTTATCAATTTACAAGATTCTCTTCCAACTAATTCCCAAAATAAATAAGGGCAATAACTAATTTATATTTTCATTTTGACTTTTCTCTGAAAATTTTGTTGAGCCAAAAGAAACAAGGAAGGTGAGAAGCAAAGTTTCCCAATATTCTATAAACCAAAGGAAATTTAACTTATCTGCACTTTGGGACACAGCTGACAAATATATTCCTAATTCTATCTATAAGAATACATAGAATTTTCTGAACCAAATTCAGGATGCACTAAATGGGTAATCCTATAAGGTATAAGAAATGTCAATAATAAAACTGATCCCATTAAAAAGGATACTCAGGAAGATGGAACTTAAACTGGACTTTCTCCAAAAGATAAGCACATTTACCCCTTAAAAAAATTTTTTCGTTCGGTTTTCTGTACAGTTCAGTTTAAGACTTAATTATAAGCCACCTTACAGTGGAATTCTGAAGGTTTCATTTAATTACCTGCTTAAGCCAGCTTTCCTTAGATTTACAATCCCCTAGCTTTTTGAAGGTTGTTTTTGTGGATGGGTTTTCTTGAAGGGAAGAGGAGTGGGGGTGGGGAGTAATTGGGAGTTATTTTCCCGGCCCTCCTTCTGGACGCCTGGTAGGGCCTGGATCGAGCTTAACAGGGGCAGACTATTGCAACAGCTTTTTCAGGGAGGGCACACCTGGCCTAGACACCTACACACCTGCCTTCTCCAAATAACAATCGGACTCGACACTTTTTACCCAATTCTGCTCCCTTCCAGAAAGGGAATCAGGGGAGGGATGTCCATACACGCGGAGAAGAAGGAAAAGACCCTGACCCTTTTTCAGCAGGAGCACCGAGGCCATGCCGTGCGGTAGGAGACAGACTTCCTTCCCGGCCGCATACATATCGATGGAATGGGAGAAACCTGGCTTCCTTCCCCGCTGCTCACCACCTGGGCCGGGTTTCCCTCCCGGGGACTGAGACACACAGAGACAGACAGACAGACAGACAGACAGACACACACACACACACACACACACACACACACGCAGCCAGAGACAGATCAGAGAGATGGGAAGCGTGACACGGCGCACACGTGCGCGCGCACACACCTCACTGGGGCCGGAGCAACCCTCCCCGCCGGCCACGCGCACACATGCACACAAACATACAGAGACACACCACAAGCGCGCGCATACACTCGTGCACACCCGCCTCCTCTTCCTCTCACCCACCGGCATCATCTCGGCAGGCTTCCGGGCCCTCGACCGCCGCCACCACCGGACTCCGCAGTCCCCGCCGCACTGACAAGCACCAGCCTAGGCGTAGGGGTTTGGACTCCGGGATTTGGAGGAGCGGCGGCACTCGCTCAGCACAGGCCGCGCAGCCGCCGCCGCAGCAGCAGCAGCCGTCAATCTCTAAACCTAGCTAGCTACAGCCCTGGGCGGGTAGAGCCCCAGCCAAGGGCGGGGGCGGGAGTGGGGGTGGGGGGAGGCGGCAGTTGCGGCGGTGTTCCCCCGCCTCTCTTTCCTCCCTCCCAACCCCCTTCCCCCCTCGCCAGGGTTCGGTGGCGGGCGTCTGGAGCCCCAGACGCAGCCTCCCTGCTCCTGCCGCTGCTGCTACTGTTGCTGCTGCCGCCCGCTGCTGCTGCCGCTATCAGCGCCGCGGCCCCCACAGTCCACCCAAGCCTTTCCTCCGCCTCGGCGAGTCTCCGCCCCCTGCGCCCTGCCGCCACTTAGGGGCAGCCACCGCCTCCTCATTGGCTGAGAGGCGGGGTCACGAATGGGCCCGCCCATCTCTTCTGCCTCCCTTCTTTCTCCCGCCTTCCCTTCCTCCCTTCCTCTTTCCCTGCTTCCCTGGCTCTCACTGTCCCGGGGCATGTGAGCTTCATGTACCCGGTGTGAAAACTAGGTTCCCGGGAAAAAGTGGGGGAGGGATTTGGAGTGATCTCTCCGACAGCCATATCATCTCTTCCCCTTTCTTTGATCCTTCCCCCCCAACTGTTTCTGTAGTCAATTTTTTTTAAGAATCGAATGACCCACAACCTTATTGCTTTATAAATGAAGAAACAGGCTCTCGATGATTAAGTGACTTGTCCCAGGTCTCACAGGCCGAGATAAGGCCCCACTGCTTACAAATCTACCTCTCCCCCCTGAGTCCCCCGGCCGTTGCATGTTTCAGCAGCTGCGGCAATGCGCCAGCTTGCTATGGGCACCATTTCCCTTTCGGGAGGGGGAAGGAGAGTTTGGGGACACAATGGCGCTGTGGTGTTCTGCCCTTTTCCTGCGACCTCTCCCCTTTCCCCCAACCGGCTTTTGCAGGAGTCCCCTTGGGGCGATAATCTCGGAGCCTTCCTATGCTTTGGGTCTCTCCGCCGGAGCATTTAAATCCTAACTCAACCTGCAGGCGGGCCAAGAGGCCGGCACTCCACCCTTTCCTCCCACGCCGTGGGCTTGCATTTTTTCACCCCGCCCCCTCCCCCCCCCCCAGCGGAGAAACCTGAGCCTAGCAGTTTCCCCGAGTCTGCAGGCTGGTCCTTTCTATCCGAAGAGCTCATTGGCGGCCGACATGCAAGAACTAAGGTTCCATCTAACATTCCCACACATACTCGTTACCCTCCTTTGTCCACCAAACAGTCAGGACGCACTTAGAGCTCATTTTGGCTGGAGGGGAAATCAGAATTGCTTGCCCTGGACTCCAGGGTGAGAAGCCCAAAACTTCATTTTCCCCTCCCAGCAACTGACAGTAGTCTAGGGAGGGAATGGAGGTGGGAGGCTGGAGCTCCTAGTCGGGGGGGGGGGGGGGGTGGGGAGGGGAGAATCAGGGCTGGAGCTTTTCGGAAGTCTTCAAGCCTCAGCCTTCCAAGGGAACTGCCAGTCTCTTCCCTAGCCCTAGCCTCCTAAGTATTCAGTGGAAGAAGGACTCTGCCCCGCCCACTTAAATCTGTGGCCCTCGAGCAAAAAGGGAAGCGTGCAAAAATAACTATCTCCCACTACCGGACTGGACTAGGTATAAGGTTTTCTTCACTATTTTCAAATGGGGACTAAGGCGACATCAAGAAATGATGGGGATGGTATTTCACTTGAGGGAGAGCGGCCCGAGAATAGGGAGACACACCCACACAAGTCTACTCCTGCAGCCTGATAATAATCATTTCTATAACACTTTAAGGATTGCTAAGAGCTTTTCTCTCATTACCGAAGAGCACGGGCTTCGTGGTGTAGGAATAAAAAGAGAACTGAGTTTGGAGATAGAAAACTGGTTTTGAATTCAGTCAATCACGTGTCAAACCTTGTTTTCCACCTGGGCAACATAATTCGAATCATACATCTTATCTTTTCTACTCTACAGTCTGGGAAAGGTCTCCTAATTGGTTTTCCTGCCTTGAGTCTCTTCCCCAACTCTAATTCAGTGGGTAATTACAGAGCCTACAAAATGATTTTTTTTAAAGCACAGATCTGATTAGGTTACTCAAACTCCAGTACCCCTTGCCTCTAGGATAAAATATTAATTTCTCTGTTTGCTTTTAAAGCCTTAACTTTCAAAAAAAAAAAAGCCTTTCTTAATTGGGTACAATAATGTTTGTATAGCAACCCTTTTTGTAGTGACAAGGAACTGGAAATTATCAGTTGTGGAATGGCTCAATAAGTTATGGTGTATGAATCTAACAGAATATTGTTCTCTAAGAAATGAGCATACTGATTTCAGGAAAGCTTGGAAAGACTTACATGAATTGATGCTAAGTGGAGTAAAACCAGAACACTATACACAGCAATAACAAGATTATGTGATGATCCACTGGGTTAGACTTGGCCCTTTTCAACAACAAAGTGATTCAAGGCACTTTCAATAGACTTATAAATGGAAAGCCATCAAATTCAGAGAGACTAAATGTGGACCCAAGTATAGTAATTTCGCCTTTTTTCTTTTTTGATTGTTGCCTGCTTATTTTTCTCCCTTTTGATTTGATTTTTTTTTACGGGTAGCATTATGAATATGGTAAAATGTTTAGAAGAATTGCATGTGTTTAACCTATATTGAATTACTTGCTGTCTATGAGAGAGTGTGGAGGGAGGGAAAGAAGGAGGGAGAAAACTTTGGAACACAACATTTTGCAAAGGCGAATGTTGAAAACAATCTTTGAATGTATTTGGAAAAATAAAAAGCTGCTATTAAAATAAAATTTTAAAAAACCTTTCCTGGCCTACACCCCACTTTTCTCTCTAACCTATTTATAAATAATCTTTAATATCACCACCACTCTCAAAAATCTTCAGTGGCCTTTTCTCATCCCTCACACTCAGCACTCCCCTGAAAGAGTTCCAGAGAGCTTGCCTTTATACAAACCATACCTCAAATCATAGATGCATTCTCTTCTTTCTTGTGTCTCAGAATTCTTCTCTTCCCTTCAAAATGAAAACTCAAGCACAACTTTATATATGTATTTATCTCAGAAAGACAGCACTAAGATTAAAGACCATGAAAGGCTTCGTATACAAGGTGGGATTTTAATTGAGACATGAAGGAGGTCAAGATACCCAAGTTTTGGAGATGAAAGAGGAGAGCATTCCAGACTGAAAGTGAAAATACTAGTGAAAATACTCAGAAAAATCAAGATCATTTGACATCAACTCCCTCTTTTCCCATTCTCTTCATCTCCAAATCCCTTAATAAATCGTACTCTCTTCTCTTTAGTTTCTGTACACTAGATTCCATTCTCTCCTGTATTCTCTAACAGATCACATTACCAATCATCCATTCCCTCTTGAATCTTCCATCTTTCTCTTTGCCTATCAACTGGTTCCTTCTCTACTCTAGCAAACTACCAAGTCTCCCACATCCTAAAAAAACAAAACAAACAAAACAAAAAACCTTCCCATCTCCCAAGCCATCATCTTATATCTCCCTGCCTTTCTCAAAACATCTTGAAAAGTTTATACTGACTTCCACTTCTTTCACTCATTCCTCAACTCTCCATTTCCCTCATTTGAAATCCACTCAATAAAAAGTTCCTAGAGATCTCTTAAATACCAGTTTGTTCTAAGTCCCAATGCTTCTCAACCTATCTGTAGATCCCCCAAAATACTCTCTATTCTTTGGATTCTGGTGACACTATTCTCTCCTGATTCACCTTCTATCTGACTACTTCCTTTGCTAGCCATACTATTCCTCCAAAATGTAAGTGTTCCCAAAAGTTCTGTCCAGGGTCCTCTTCTCCCTCTATATTTTCTATCAGCAATCTTATCAGCTCCTATGGATTTAACTATTATCTCTTTGGATAAGACAGACAGATACATAGGTAATTGTATATAAATATATGTCTATGTGGTTTACACACACACACACACACACACACACACACACACACACAAATGGAGAGTTAGTCTCTCCCTTAAGTTTCAAACCCAGATCAATAATTGTCTATTGGACATTTCAAACTAGATATCCTAGAAATATCTTAAATTCAACATGTCAAAAACTAAAATGATTATCTTGACCCCTAAACTCTCTCCTCTTCCAAACTCATCTATTTCTATGAAAGGCATGCACATCTTTCCAGTGTCTCAGGTTTGTAATCTCAGCATTATCCTGGTATTATTCATTCTCCCTCAGTCCATTTGTCTAATCAGTTGGCAAGTCTTGTTTCTATTTCACAATGTCTCTCAAATCCAATCCTTTGTTTCCACAACTGCATCTTGGTCCAGGTTCTTATCACCTCTTGCCTATTTTATTGTACAAGCCACCTAATTCATCTCTGCTTCAAGTCTTACCTCTCCAATGCATTGCTCAGTAGCAAAAGTAATTTTCCTTAAGCACAGATATAACCACATGATTCCAGTAGCTTCCTATTGCCTCTAGAATGAAACAAATTCCTCTCTAACTTTTAAAGCACTTTACAACTTGACCCCAACTTATCTTTTCAGCTTTGTTGGAAATTTCCCCCCCCTACAATTTGTGATTTAGCCAAATTGGCTATATCCCTATTCCTCACAAATAAAATTCTATTTTCTGTATTCCTACCTTTGCACTGACTGAAGCCTATGCCTAAAAGGTATTCTTGTCTTACCTGTATTTCTTAGGGTCCTTCTTTCCCTCTAAGATACAGGTCAGACACTATCTTCTGCATGAAGCCTTTCCCAATCAATTCCTCTCCTTCTCCCCTCTAAACACTGTTAGTGCCTTCCCTCCCTAAAACACTGAATTTATTCTAATTTATCTACTTTACATATATTCTATTTTTTGTAATTGTTTTTGTATATATTCTCATTTATTTATTTCATGTCTGACATGTTTATTGCTTGTACTTATCTCCCTCCAGTAGAATGTTGATCCTTAACAAATATTTGATTAATGTACTAAACATCATTCATGGATTCATAGATACACAAGAGTGAGTGTGTGAGGATGAGTCAAAAGAAGAGGAAAGAAAGTGTAGCATAGCTAAGATTTTCCTCATCTGCTTACCTGGAAGAAGTTGTTACCAATTAGGATGGGAGTGGCTCAAGGGCATGGTCTCCAATGTGGGTGGCCAAGTATTTGTGAGGAGGTTTGTATAGGTGGCCCAACAGAGAAGAGGGAGTGAAGACATGACAAACAGGTCTTGTTCTGGAATATTGCAAAAATGTCTTAATTGATCTCCTTATCTCAAATTTCCCCCCTTCTCCAACTCTTCTAAATAGCTAGCATATTAATTTTCCTAAAACAAAAGTGTGATCATATCACTTGTCTGCTTAATAATGGAGAGCAATTTGAAACTATTCTCAAAAAGTTATCAAACTGTGCATACCCTTTGACCCAGCAGTGTTTCTATTAGGCTTATATCCCAAAGAGATCTTAAAGGAAGGAAAGGGACTCACATGTGCAAGAATGTTTGTGGCAGCCCTTTTTGTAGTGGCTAGAAACTGGAAACTGAATAGATGCCCATCAGTTGGAGAATGTCTAAATAAATTATGATATATGAATGTTATAGAATATTATTGTTCTGTAAGAAACAATCAGCAGGATGATTTCAGAGAGGACTGGAGATACTTGCATGAACTGATGCTGAATGAAATACAGCAGAACCAGGAGATCATTATATACAGCAACAACAAGACTATATGATGATCAATTCTGATGGACATGGTTCTCTTCAACAATGAGATGTTTCAAACCAGTTCCAATTGTTCGGTGATGAAGAGAGCCATCTACACTCAGAGAGAGGCCTGTGTGATCTGAGTGTGGACCACAACATAGCATTTTCATGTTGATTTTCATAGCATTTCTGTTGATGTTTGCTTGCATTTTGTTTTCCTTCTCAGGTTTTTTTTCCTTGTAGATCCGATTTTTCTTGTACAGCAAGATAACTGTATAAATATGTATACTATATTTGATTTGTCATATATTTTAACATAATTAACATGTATTAGACTACCTGCCATCTAGGAGAGGGGGTGGGGGGAAGGAGAGAACAATTTGGAACAAAAGGCTTTGCAAGGGTCAATGTTGAAAAATTACCCATGCATATGTTTTGCAAATAAAAAGCTTTAATAAAAAAAAAGAAAGAAAAATAAATAGATAAATAAATTAGGATCAGATCAACACTATCTTTGCCTCTGGAAAAGGCAAGTCAATGGACTGTTCTACTTTTCACTTACTATCCCTGTGACTCTCCTGAACAAAATAAACACCTTTCCCTAGCTACCACTCACCTATGTGTATCATCTACTTCTATTAGCTTATCTTACTTAATAGGGACTTAATGTTGATAGGTGAGTTGATTATACTTCTACCAAGCTATCATCAAAGTACTGAATCTATCAATAAGTATTTGTTAGGCACTTACTATATGCCAGGCACTGTGCTTGAGATACAAAGAAGGGGGAAAAAATAGTTTCTGCCTTCAAAGAACTAACTTTCTAATGGAAGAGACAGCTACATACAGACAAGATGTATGAATTGTAAATGGAAGGTAATCTCATAGGATAGTCTCAGGGAGGAGAAGTAGTCAACAATTTCAGATGTAACATATAGCTTAAAAAAAAAATTAGGACTGGGGCAGGGCTTTGGTGGGGGGTGGGAGGAGGGATCAGATTCTGGCATTTCAAGAGATTATTCTGGAAAAGGTGAGATTTGAGTTAAGTCTTGAAGGAAGACAGGAAAACCAGGAGGCAGATGTGAAAAGAGAAAGTATTCTAAGCATGAGAACAGTCAGTGAAAATGCACAGGCCAGAATTGGGGTTCTGTATTTGAGGAATAGCAAGCAAGCCATTTTATCTGGATTGTAGAGTAAGTGAAGGGGAATAAAGTGTAAAAAGATTAGGAAGCTAGGAAGGCACATGTTATTAAAGATTTTCAATGACCTGACTTTATATTTGATTATGGAGGCAATAGGATGGCTAACTGGCACAGTGGATTGAGCACTGAACTTGGACAGGAAGATTCATCTTCATGAAATCAAATCTAGCCTTCAATTCTTCCTAGTTGTATGACCTTGGGCAAGTCACTTAAGCCTATTTGCTTCAATTGCTCATTTGTAAAATGAGCTGGAGAAGGAAATGGCAAACTTTCTAGTATCTCTGCCAAGAAAACCCCAAATGGGGTCATGAAGAGTTGGACATAACTGAATCAATCAAACAAGAAGAAGGCTTAATGAATAGGAGGTAACATAGCCAGATCTTCAATTTAAGAAAATCACTTTGGAGTGGTTTGGATGGTTTGGAATGACCAGAAACTTAAGGTAGTAAAGACCAATCAGAAGGCCATTGAAATAATGCAAGCAACAGGCAATAAGAACCTACACTAGGGTGGTGTCTAGGTAAATGAATGACACAGGAGAGATGTTATGAAGGCAGAACTGACTGTAGTTATCAAGAAACTGATATTAAGGGGCAGCTAGGTGGCGTAGTGGATAGAGCACCAGCCCTGAAGTCAGGAGTACCTGAGTTCAAATCTGGTCTCAGACACTTAACATTCCCTAGCTGTGTGACTCTGGGCAAGTCACTTAACCCCAATTGCCTCAGCAAAAAAGCAAAAAAAAAAAAAAAAAGAAATTGATATTATGAGGAAGTAAGAATTAAGAATGACAGTGAGATTAGAAGTCTGGGTAACTGGGAGAATGATGGTACCCTCAAAAGTAACAGCAAAGTTAAGAAAAATTAGAAATGATATTATACCAAAAAATTCCACAAAGGTGGGTTCATCTGCTTGTCTCATCATAACAACTGAGGAAGGCAAGATGGTAGATTGCTTTGGAATCAGTGGGCCCAGGTTCAAATTTCATCCCTACTTGTGATTTTGGACAAGTCATATAAATTCTCAAGTCTACAATTTACTCATTTGGAAAATGAAAGGGTTGTAGCAGGAAAAAAAATGTAAAAAAGAGAAATTCAATTCAAAATAACTAGAAAACGTATACAACATTTGGGGATCTATCTACTAAGACACACATAGGAATTCTATGAATACAGCTGCAAAACATTTTTTAGGGAAAACAGACCTGAATAATTGGAGAAATAATAATTGCTCATAGGTATGCCAAGTCGATATAAAAAATATGATACCTAAATCAATTTGCTTATTCCATAACACTCCAGACAACCTAAGGAGTATTTTAGAGCTAGAAAAAAATTTTAGAACTCATCTAAAAGAATAAAAAGTCAAGAATCTTCAGGGAAATTAAAAAAAAAAACTGGGAAGTAAGGGAGTCTAACAGTACCGTATTTCAAACTATACTATACTATAGCAATCATCAAAACTATTTAGTATTAGTTTAAAAACAGAAATTGCTCAAAGGAACAGATGAAGCACATAGCTTATAGAAGCGATTGAACTTAACATTTCTATGTATGCTATACTATATTAAGTCAGCCACATTATTTGTACTTGTCTTTTTATGCTTTATTACCTAAGACAAATTTTCATTTAAAAATGAAAAAAGTTAACAAAAACAACATTCTTAGCTAATAAAAACAGAACAGCCAGATTTGGCCTTTCAAAAGATTGACTATAGTTTGCTGTTCCTTTGTCTAGATTTTAAAAAGTATTAATGATTCAAATTAAACCTAAAAGTGTGTTAATACATACCAAACACCACCAAAGCCCAGTTACTGAAACATTTACCAGCAGACCCTGCCTCAAATGCAACTTTGTACTACCGCCTCTACTTTTGTTCATGTAGTTGTTGTTTGCCTTTCATTCTTCAAGATTATTGACATCAGGAAGGTGCTGTCATGACTTCCAAGTAAATTGAGTATAAATGAGTAAGGGCTGTGAAAAGTCACCAGCCTCACTTTCTCTTTTGAAATCATCTGGGTCCAGTGGCAAGATAGAGATCAGGATAACTGAAGATGTCCCCAGATATAGTAGAAGACATTAGCTTTTGTTTTAAACTTTTGATTGGAATGCCCTCCCATTTCTACTCATTAAACTTTCACATATCTTCAAATTCCAGCTCAGTTGCTGCTTTCTTTATAAAATTTTTCCAGTTATCACCCAACTGCTAGTAATAGCCCCTATTCTGAACCTCTCTTGTGGCCATTATCACATTTTACCCATTATAATTATGTGTGTATCTAGTTATATTTTATAGTTAGAATCCCAAGGTACTTTCAGATTAAACATTTTCCATTCTAATTCCCCTTCTAAACCTGAAATTTTATGTTTTGTGGTTTTCTTAATTTTAACATTATGTAATCTGTGATTCTAAAGATGTTCCCTGTTCTAACATATTATATCTTATATGAAAGACTAGGGATTGATTGAATACATTGATTGAATCACTCCTCCTTTAAAGTAAATGTCAAGATTCTAAGCTTTGATACCTTAACGTTCCATTCTCAAAAATAGTCAATAAGGCAACTAGAGAGAGAAGTGAATAGAGCTCTGCACTGGCCTCGGAATTCAAGCCCTGAATTCAAATTTGAATTCAGATACTTACTACCTGTGTGTCCCTGGGCACTTAACTCTCAATTACATCATCTGTAAAAATGAACTAGAGAAGAAAATAGTAAACTACTCCTATATCTTTGCCAAATGGAATCAGAAAGAATTGGAAACAACTGAACAATAACAATGTTCAAATTGGCAGAGAAATTAGTGAATTGGAATTCCAGCTTAACTTCAGATAATGAACTGACTGATTGGATGAAAGGAGTAAACCTCTGGCACTCATTTGTGATTTTGCTCTCTTCTAGGACACTTGAAGGACCTCATAAACTTTAAAGGTCCAAAGAATTTTGAACTTTCCATTTTCCCAACTGGTGTCCTAGCAAAGTTTTCAGAACATCATTGGGAGTCAAGGATAGATTGAGTGAGGTGAGCAAAGCCTATTCAAAATTAAACAAAAAGTCCAACAAAAAAGTATTATCTACTTTGGAAGAACATTTTGAGAAAACCAGCAAAAAGACTTCCAGTAGTTGTCATCTTGGGTAACTTTTTGGTAATAGTTTTTTTTTTTACACCATAATCTCTAGCTTGAACCCACTTTCTTCTGGCCACTATATGGAAGGAAAGTATGTCATAGTTCAAATAGCTAAGTCTCCCCAACTAAGTGATGACAACTGATATTCACTTTTTCATTTTGGTAATGCTTTTATTTTTTCCAATTACATGTAAAAAGGATTTTTAACATTTACTTTTTAAAATTTTAAGTCCTGAGTACTCTTCTTTTCTCCCCCTCTCCTTTCTCTCTGAGATAGTAAACAATTTGATATAGGTTATACATGCGTAATCATTTAAAACATATTTCCATATTAGTCATGTTGTGAAAGAAGAAACAGACTAAAAAAAACACACAAAAAAGGTGGGAAAATCATATGCTCCAATCAATCTACATTCAGATTTCATCCTTTCTCTAGAGGCAGATAGCACTTTTCATCATGAGACCTTTAAAATTATTTTGGATACTGTTTTGCTGAGAATAGTTACTATATTATGTTATAGCTATCATTCACAGCTACTGATAGTTAATGAAGGAGAAAATATACTATTAGGGGTTCATGAGTTATAACATCCATTCTCCTGGATCCTTCAAGGTTAACCCTAGAACCCTGAACATTTATACTTGCCATGTTCTGAGTACCCAATCTGCCAAGATTTTGGATAATAATTCCTTTTTTTTAAAGTTTTAACTTTCAAAACATATACATGGATAATTTTTTGACATTGATCCTTGCATAGCTTTGTGTTCCAAATTTTCTCCTCTTTTATATATGTTAAATTGATATATGTAAACATATTCGTACAATTTTCTTGCTGCACTAGAAAGATCAGATCAAAAATGAAAGGAAATGAATAAGAAAACAAAATGCAAACAAACAACAACAAAAAGAGTGAAAATGTTATGTTATGATCCACACTCAGCACCTGCAGTCCTCTCTCTGGGTGTAGATGTCTCTCTTCATCACAAGATCATTGAAACTGAAGCAATAAATTGGGAAATCATCTTTACATTTAAGGGTTCTGATAAAGGCCTCATTTCTAAAATATATAGAGAATTATCTCATATAAGAATTCAAACCACTCTCCAATCAATAAATGGTCAAAGGATATGAACAGACAATTTTCAGATGTTGAAATTAAAACTATTTCTAGTCATATGAAAAAGTGCTCCAAATCACTATTGATCAGAGAAATGCACATTAAGACAACTCTGAGGTACCACTACACACCTGTCAGATTGGCTAAAATGAGAGGAAAAAATAATGATGAATGTTGGAGGGGATGTGGAAGAACTGGGACACTGATCAGTATCCACAGTTGGTGGAACTGTGAACGGATCCAGCCATTCTGGAGAGTAATCTGGAACTATGTCAGAAAGTTATCAAACTGTCCATACCCTTGGACCCAGCAGTGTTTCTATTGGGCTTATATCCCAAAGAGATCTTAAAGGAGGGAAAGGGACCCACATGTGCAAGAATGTTTGTGGCAGCCCTTTTTGTAGTGGCTAGAAACCTGAAACTGAATGGATGCCCAACAATTGGAGAATGGCTGAATAAATTATGGTATATGAATGTTATGGAATATTATTGTTCTATAAGAAATGACCAGCAGGACGATTTCAGAGAGACCTGGAGAGACTTGCATGAACTGATGCTGAGTGAAATGAGCAGAACCAGGAGATCATTATGCACGGCAACAATAAGACTATATGATGATCAATTCTGAAGGATATGGTTCTCTTCAATAATGAGATGTTTCAAACCAGTTCCAGTTGTTCAGTGCTGAAGAAAGCCATATGCAGGGAGAGACCTGTGGGATCTGAGTCTGGATCACAACATAGCATTTTCATACCTTCTTTTGATATTTTCTTACATTATGTTTTCCTTCTCAGGTTTTTTTCCTATACAGCAAGATAACTGTATAAATATATATACACATATTCGATCTGTCAAATATTTTAACATAATTAACATGTATTAGACTTTCTGCCATCTAGGGGAGGGGAGAGGGGGAAGGAGGGAAAAATTGTAACAGAAAGCTTTGTAAGGGTCAATGTTGAAAAATTACCTATGCATATGTTTTACAAATAAAAAGCTTTAATAAAAAAATTAAAAAAAAAGAAATATCCTACTGGGAGAGGAAGGTGGAAAAGAGAAGGTTACTCTGGATCAAAGTGTATTCTTGGCAGAGCTGGCCAGGTCCTAGTTAAATGTGAGCAGTAAATGTATCCTGGCTATGTGAGAAGCTAGACTTCTGGATGATTAAATTTATGAGGGGCTCTCAAAAAAAAATCATTGAAACTGGCCTCTGTCATCTCATTGTTGGAAAGAGCCACGTCAGTCAGAATTGATCATTGTATAATATTGCTGTTGCTGTGTACAATTATCTCCTGGTTCTGCTCATTTCCCTTGGCATCACTTCACATAAGTCTCTCCAGGCCTCTCTAAAATCATACTGCTGATTGTTTCTTACAGAACAATAATATTCCATAACATTCATATACCATAACTTATTCAGTCATTCTCCAATTGATGGGCATCCATTCAGTTTCCAGTTTCTTGCCACTACAAAAAGGGCTGCCACAAACATTCTTGCACATGTGGGTCCCTTTCCCTCCTGTAAGATCCCTTTGGGATATAGGCCCAGTGAAAACACTGCTGGATCAAAGGATAAGCACAGTTTGATAATTTTTTGAGCATAGTTCCAAATTGCTCTCCAGAATGGTTGGATTTGTTCACAGTTCCACTAACAATGTATTAGTGTTCCAGTTTTCCCACATCCCCTCCAACATTCATTGTCGCTATCTTTTCTTGTCATCTTAGTCAATTTGACAAGTGTGGAGTGGTATTTCAGAGTTGGCTTAATTTGCATTTTGGAGAATAATTCCAAAGGTAGTTTACATATCTTCTTGAAGAGCTAATGTTTTGTGGTTCTATATATTATGCTGACTTGAGTTAAGTTCCCCTCTCCCTTCCTAATTAAGGAAGATGGTTTCTGAAAGAATTCTTTCATTCATTAATCTCATTGATAATATACATGTCATATGCCCTACTCTAGTGTTAACTCCTTGAGAGCAGGGTTTTAGACATCTAGTCACTTAATACTTGTTGAACTGAATGGTACAATAGAAAGAACTCAATTTAAAGCCAGAAGATTTTGGTTCAAATCCTAAATTTACCTCCGGTTCTTTGACCTTGAAGATTAAATTACTTTAAATTCCATCTATTTAATTTTATCATTTAATCACTCTATTTTTTGTTTTTATCATAACTATGAATGTATCCAACATGCCTAATGGGTAAATTAGATCCAAGATAAGGGGTGAACCTGATAAAAGCCTTAGTTTTCCTCCTCCTCCTTTAGATGAGGCATCATTTAACAAATAGCCTCTCAGCAACTAAGGAGCACTGAAAATTCTTTCAAATTTACCCAATGTAAATGTAATTTTTTCTTCTCCCTTCATTTACTTCTGGGCCAAATGCAGTATCTATTTGTAAAGTCTGTTATAGATATCTTTACTATTATAGAAACACAAAAACTTGCTAGCAAATTGCAGGTCAAAATCTGTTTTTTTTCTATTTGGATCATTAAGCTAATCTCTTTTAAATAATTATGAATCTTGCCCTTGAAATGCTCTTAGTTTTGTTGGAATCAGAGCAAAATCATTTAGAAAATAATAAGAATGAAACCATCCATTCATTTATATGTTTAAAATATTAACATTTAACAAACTGGAAGACTTGACCATTTATAGACAATCACTCTTCAATTTGGACTATCTCGTTCTTAATATATCCTTCATAAATGACAAATAACTTTGGCAACTATGCATCTCCATGTTTTCTCCCTCAATGGAAATTAAAAGGGTGTTAAATAATTGTCTTTGTAATTGAATTTATCAAGGAATAAATAACATATGACCCTAAAAAACAGCCTCACAGGATTAACATCAGGAAATCACAGAATGTTGAAGCTTTCAGAAAATATCTAGTCCATCATACTTCATTTTACAAAGGAAGAAACTGAGACTCAGAACTATTCAGTGGTTTGCCAAATCTATTGTTTGGGGATTCAAATTCTAAACTAGTACTTTCCCCATTTCCCCTTAACATTGATATTAACTGTGTATCACCTGTCAGATTGGCTAAAATGACAGGAAAATATAATGATGAATGTTGGAGGGGATGTGGGAAGGCTGGGACATTGATGCATTGTTGGTGGAACTGTGAACGGATCCAGCCATTCTGGAGAGCAATTTGGAACTATGCTCAAAAAGTTGTCAAACTGTGCATACCCTATGACCCAGCAGCATTGGGCTTATATCCTAAAGAAATCATAAAGGAAGGAAAGGGCCCCAAATGTGCAAGAATGTTTGTGGCAGCCCTTTTTGTAGTGGCTAGAAACTGGAAACTGAATGGATGCCCATCAATTGGAGAATGGCTGAACAAATTATGGTATAAGAATGTTATGGAATATTATTGTTCTGTGAGAAACAACCAGCAGGATGATTTCAGAGAGGCCTGGAGAGACTTGCATGAACTGATGCTGAGTGAAACGAGCAGAACCAGGAGATCATTATACACGGCAACAACAATACTATATGATCAGTTCTGAAGGACATGGTTCTCTTCAACAATGAAATGTTTCAAACCAGTTTCAATTGTTCAGTGAAGAAAGCCATATACACTCAGAGAGAGGGATGTGAAATGTGGACCACAACATAACATTTTCATGCTGTCTAATGATGTTTGCTTGCATTGTGTTTCCTTTTTCTGATTTTTCTTTCTTGTAGATACGATTTTTTTTGCACAATAATGATAAGTGTGGAAATATGTATACATATATTCGATTTGTCAAGTATTTTAACATAATTAACATGTAGTGGATATCCTGCCATCTAGGGGAGGGGTGAGGAGTAGGGGGGAAAAATTTGTAACAGAAAGCTTTGTAAGGGTTAATGTTGAAGAATTACCCATACATATGTTTTGCAAATAAAAAGTTTTAATAAAAAAAAATCTTTAATTTAGAAGGTTCCTCAGACATCATCAAATCCACAGTTTGCAAATTGGTTATCTGGTCTTTGCATGAAAATTTCTCTTGATTTGGTACTTGCTGCCACACAAGGATGATATATTCCATTTCTTGAGAGTTTTAATTGTTTGGGTGTTTTTAAAATGTAACATAAAGCAAACAGGAGAAAAGAGCCAAGGACAGGATCTTAGGAAACATGAACCATTAGAGATCTAGATAAATATGTAGCAAAGAAAACTGAGAAGGAACAATCAAACAGCTAGGATGAGAAAGAGGAGAGAGAAATATCTTAAAAACTAAAAAAGAAAAAAATATCAAGAAAAGGGTCACTGATAGAATTGAAAAAAAGAAAAAGAAAAAGCACCTGTATTTGGCAATCCCATAATATGAAGGGAACTGATTAGTTTAGATGTTTTAGGATTTATTTTATAGTATTTCTCTGAGTTATTTTACCATAAAACCTCAAATAAATAACATTTAACTCTTTAAAAAAAAAGATATTAAATGTGCATTCATTCATTCATACCTGATTCTCCTACTAGGCTTTCAGCTCCAGTAGGAAGGGACTGCTCCTTATAGAAACTTTCTTTTTCCCTAATCTTATCTAGGTGGCTTGGACAATCAGATAATAAATGTTTGTTGAATAAATGAATTCAAAAAATTAATTTTTACAGATAAGGATCAGAGAAAAATCAGCTCAAGAACTAGAATGTTGTTTAGTTTGTCCAAGACTAGACAGTGGGAAAGGTCAGTCAATACTCAAATGCAGGATCTTCTAACTACAACTTCAGCATTCTTCACACTGTGTGAGGAAGTTGGTCTTTCACAATCCTAACCACAGAAAAGGTGCCAGAGAATAAAGTAATTGTTAAAATGTGGACATGAAGAGCAGAACCAGGAGATCATTATACACGGCAACAACAATGCTATATGACAATTCTGATGGACATGGCTGTCTTCAACAATGAAATGTTTCAAACTACTTCCAGTTGTTCACTGAAGAAAGCCATATACACCCAGAGAGAGGGATGTGAAATGTGGACCACAACATAACATTTTCATGCTCTCGATTGATATTTGCTTGCATTGTGTTTCCTTTATCTTATTTTTCTTTCTTGTAGATATGATTTTTCTTGCACAACAATGATAAGTGTGGAAATATGTATACATATATTTGATTTGTCAAGTATTTTAACATAATTAAACATGTAGTGGATATCCTGCCATCTAGGGGAGGGGTGGGGAGTAGGGAGGAAAACTTTGTAACAGAAAGCTTTGTATGGGTTAATGTTGAAGAATTACCCATACATATGTTTTGCAAATTTTAAAAAAAATGTGGACATGAAGATGCCAGATGATCCCTTTAAGAGGTTCCTTGAGTGAATCAGAAAGAACAAGAATGAGAGGACACACTTCCAAGTAATCTTCAAAAATTTGTTCAATGAGTCCAGAAAAAAAAGTCAAAGAATAAGCCCTGTCAGAAGTTCAGAAAATTCATGCTACAAAATGTAGCCTCTAGAAAAACAGAATATGGACAGTTATAGCCACCACAACATAGGAGGCAGAAAAGACTCTAGAAGTCAGGCTTTGTAAGCTACAAGGTATAAAAAGTGTCAGAACAGATGCTATGTTATTGAAACCCAGGCAATCCTGTTTTTCCTTTTTCTCTCCCCACCCTTTTTTGTTGTTGTTGTTGAATTGTTTCTCTGGTAGGGTCTAATTCCCCATGATGTCATTTGGGGTTTTCTTGGCAAAGGTACTGGAGTAGTTTGCCATTTTCTTTTCCAACCCATTTTACACATGAAGAATTGAGGTAAAAAGAGTTGTGACTTACTTAGAGTCACATAATTAGTCTTTGAGGCTGGATTTGAACTCAGGAAAATGAGTCTTCCTGACTCCAGGCTCAGTACTCTATCCACTTTCCCACTTTTGCCTTTTTCTTCCTCAAAGAAACCTGAGGACCTTTCTTTCTGAATATAGTAAAGTCTACTTTTGTTTGTTTTCAATGTTTGTCTTTATAAATTGTGTTAACTACAGACCTTTGTTATTCTGAAGATATGTATTAGAAATCAGAAGACAATTGAGAAGGTGAAAACCCTCAAGAAGAGGAAGAAAAATATTTTGCCAGGGCAGCCCCATTTAGAATTAAAAGAGAGAGACAAAGACAGAAGGAAAGACACATAGAGAGAGAGAGACAAAGGGAATTGCAGATACTGTGATACAACTTCCCAGAACAGAGGTGAAGAAGTAACACTGATAAATCTAACCAGGCAAGGAATCAATAGGAGGATAAATGGGACAAACAGGAGTGACTGAACACTCCTGCTCCCTATTCCATCCTAACATTTCTACAACTTCCCTGTAGAAGCCTCTATTTTCCAGCTTACTGGAAGTGCTGTGAAAGGAGGGATGTAGGAAGGAGAATGTCACAAGGTGCTATATTCACTCTTGTGGGTCATATTTATGAAGAAGAAAAAGAAATTTGTGAAGAAGATCCTTTGCATCCTATTTATGACAAGGCATGCACCATTTTGTGCTCCTATTCCTCTCCCTCCTAGATTCCTCCCCCAAATCCTACACTCAGATTAATCTTTTTTTTTTTTTCTTTTTGCTGAGGCAATTGGGGTTAAGTGACTTGCCCAGGGTCACACAGCTAGGAAGTTTTAAGTGTCTGAGGTCAAATTTGAATTCAGGTCCTCCTGACTTCAGGGTACTCTATCCACTGCACCACCTAGCTTCCCCAGATTAATCTTGTTAGGATCATAATTTCCTAAACTTTAAAATGAAAGAATTGGGCTAGATGATCTCTAAGAAGCCTACAACAAAATGTTTTTATACCTGTATCCATAAATACTCTGCCTGCCAACAAAATTGAAGTATTCCCCCAAAATGCTCCAGATTTTCCTCCTTAGCTCAGTTCTATACTGAAATTGGCTATGGAAAATGCTAGCATTCTTTCTTTCTCTCCTCACATACACATGTTTTGTATTTTTTTTCTTACTCTTTCAAATACATTTAAAAAAATTTTTTTAAAAAGAAAGAAATGATGAGCAGGCTGATTTCAGAAAAACCTAGAAAGATTTATATGAACTGATGCTGAGTGAAACAAGCAGAATCAGAAGAGCATTGGACACAGTAACAAGAAGACTTTTATGATCAACTATGATAGACTTAGGCCCTACAATATGGTGATCCAAAACAATTCCAATAGACTTTGGTTGGAAAATACTATCTGCATCCAGAAAAAGAACTATATAGACTGAATATGGATCAAAGCATACTATTTTCACCTTTTTGTTTTTTGTGGTTTTCCCCTTTTGTTCTGATTTTTTTTCCCCAACATGATCCATATGGAAATATGTTAAAAGTTGATTGTGCATATATAACCTATATCAAATTGTTTGCTGTCTTGGGGAGGGGGAGGGAAAGAAGGAAGGGGGAAAAACTGGAATTCAAAATCTTCCAAAAATGAATGTTGAAAACCATCTTTACCTGTAATTGGAAAATAATATGCCATTAAAAGTTTTTTTAAAAAGGTTGTTGCCTGAATAAATGAATGGCTCCTCATTACCTATTAGACAGTCTATTCACCAAAGCCAGAATTCTTCAGTACCTCAATATGACTCCAATTAGCTTTACCAGCTTTAATTATATATACTCTACACTCAAATCAAGTTGGACTATTTACTATCCCTTGATCCATGTCCAAGATTTTCCATTGTCAATCCTTTATTCCATTTGTTCTATTTTATCAAATTCTTGAGTTTATTAAACACTGTGATATGTTCAAATGCTTCTGGGATTTTGTTCCATTTTACTGGATTGTTTTTCCTCCTCCTCTGCCCTTCTCAAATTGTCAAAATCTTCCCCAACTGTCAAAACTTAGTTCCGATGCTACTTCTTTTAGGAAATCTTCCTTAAATTCTGCAAGCAACCTTTTCTCACAAATTTCTCTCTCATACCTCTTAAGTTTCAGCTTAAGTATCAGCTTAAGTATCAGCTGTTTTCCTTATTCCCTCCATAAGAAATCTCCCTACTTCCTACTCTTAACTGTATGTTTGTTCTTCTTCCAATAGCACACACATGGCCTTCTCTTAATTGCTCCTGTAATTTTCTCACCATTTTCTGGTGAGTGACAGACTTTATCAATTACAGAATCAGAGAATCTTGAAATTTAGAAAGGATCTCATAAAGCAGGGATGTTTGGGAACCTCCTCCCATTAGTTCACTAAAGCCAAATCTTAAATGTTCAGTGTGAGCAATTGCACTTTGAAAATCAGCAAAGGCTACAAATCAAGCTTGGATTTATTGCCTGATTTTTATTTAGGCTTAAGAAAGTGATATAGGAAACATTAATAATGTGGAACAAACCTAAAAGTGTGTCCTTTGGTGATTTGGGGGAGGGGGAGGCAGGTATTAGGCACTAACCAGCACACATGTGTCTCAAAGGACAATTCAAATTTGTACCTGACCAACAATTTCAATTGTATTAACAAGTAGTCATCCAGTCTTTGAAGACTTTAAGTGGAGGTGAAAGGAGATTGAGACAGCACTCAGGACTTCGCAAAATAGCCTAGTCTACTTTTTGTTGTTATTGTTCAGTCATTCAGTTGTGTCCAACTCTACATGACCCCATGGCCTTTTTTTTTTTTTTTTTTTTTGCTGAGGCAATTGGGGTTAAGTGACTTGCCCAGAGTCACACAGCTAGGGAATGTTAAGTGTCTGAGACCAGATTTGAACTCAGGTCTTCCTGACTTCAGGGCTGGTGCTCTAACCACTGTGCCACCTAGCTGCCCCTCCATGGCCTTTTTTTTCAAGAAGTTTTCTTGGTAAAGATAATGGAGTTATTTGCTACTTTCTTCTCCAATATATCCCTATTTTACAGATAAGGAACTGAGGTAAATAGGAGGTAAGTGCCTTGCCCAGGACCAACCACTGATGTTGGATTTGAACTCAGCTTTTTCTGATTCCAGCTTGCTGCTCTATTCCAAGGCTTCTTAAACTTTTTCCACTCAGAATTCCTTTTTTTTTTTTTTTTTTTTTTAGTGCTTGGGATTTCTTTTTTTTTTTTTAAATTTTATTTTATTTGCATAACATATGTGTGGGTAATTCTTCAACAATAACCCTTACATAGCTTTCCGTTACAAATTTTTCCCCCCTACTTCCCCACCCCTTCCCTAGATGGCAGGATATCCACTACATGTTAATTATGTTAAAATATTGGCAAATCGAATATATGTATACATATTTCCAAACTTATCATTGTTGTGCAAGAAAAATCTTATCTACACAAACGATAGATATATCAGATAAAGGAAACACAATGTAAGCAAACATCAATCAAGGAGTATGAGAATGTTATGTTGTGGTCCACATTTCGCATCCCTCTCTCTCGGTGTATATGGCTTTCTTCAGTGAACAATTGGAGGTGGTTTGAAACATCATTGTTGAAGAGAGCCATGTCCATCAGAATTAATTGTCATATAGTACTGTTGTTGCGGTGTATAATGATCTCCTGGTTCTGCTCATTTCACTCAGCATCAGTTCATGTAAGTCTCCCCAGGCCTCTCTGAAATCATCTTGCTGGTCATTTCTTACAGAACAATAATATTCCATAATGTTCATATACCATAATTTATTCAGCCATTCTCCAATTGAAGGGCATCTATTCAATTTCCAGTTTCTAGCCACTACAAAAAGGGCTGCCACAAACATTCTTGCACATGTGGGGCCTTTTCCTTTCTTTATGATTTCAGAATTCCTTTTTGCCCAAGAAATTTTACACGAGGTAGTTGGGAATTTGAGTGAGATGTTTCTGGCAGCATTTGTACATGGATAGTACAAAGTGAACTTGTTGCATGATCAGAACCAAGACAAAAGTGAAGTTGCGCCATACAACATGAGTAGATACTGAGAGAAACATCTCAATTCTTTATGCATTTAATTTTGAATTAATTTTTGGTCCTTGCATTCAGAAACCTTTTTACTATTGCCAAATTTTTTTGCAACTTCCACATTCAGTTATATGATCCAATTTGGGGTCCAGACCCCAGACAGTTTAAGAAGCTTTGCTCTATCACCTCTGCCACCTAAAAGCTACCACTTTTAGGTAGCTCTAATTGTTATATAGTTTTTCCCCAAGAAGAGGCCTGCATTTTCCTCTTCAAAACTTAGGCTTTTCCCCAACTTCTGCCCATTGAATCAAAAAAAAAAAAAGTCTAATCTTACTTCCATATGAGAGGCCTTTAAATAAAGATAGTTATCAAGTCCCTAAGCTTTTTCTTCTTCAAGGTAAACATTCCCACCTTTTTTAACTAATCATGATATGACATGGATTCAGGACTGATTATGGTCTGGCTTATTAATATTTTTCCTAAAATGAGATACCCAAAAGAGACCATTATACTCAAAAGTATAATGCCTGATCAAGGCAGAGAACAACAGAACTCTTACTTGCCTAGTCTAGGACTTCATAACACTCTTGATGTGGTCTATGATTATATTTGCTCTCTTGGTTACCATATCATATAATGTACTTTTATTGAGATAAAATGCACCAAAACCTCTTTTCAATTACCTGATGACTAGCCACAAATCCCTTATTTTCTGCTAGTAAAGTTGATTTTTCCATATTCAAGTATATCTCTTTTAACTTTCATCTTAATATATTCCATCAAATGTTTTAGACTATTAAGATTTTTTTTAATCCTGACTCATCAAATATGTAGGCTATTGTTTCTAGCTTTATGTTATCTGCAAATTTAATAAGCATACCATTTGATGAACTTTTATCTAAGTTACTGGTAAAAATTTTATACATACCACAAGCCAAATTTAGATCCTTGAGGCATTCCAGTGGAGGTTTTCCTCCTAGATATGTCAAACTACTAATAAATCACACTTTGGGTCCCAGCCACACAAGCACTTCCAGATCTTTCAAATTATATTATTGTCTAGGCCACATACCTTCATCTTCCTTACTAAAATAGCATGAGAAATTTTGTCAAATGCTTTGCTGGGAGGAAAATATATTATGTCTATAGAAATCAAACTTTCTGGCTCATACATTTATAGCTTATAGGTTCTTTTCTCTGTCTCTGTTTCTGTGTGTCTTGTTTGTCTCTCTCCCTCTTTTTATCTTTCTCTTTTTTTCTCCCTTTTTTTTCTTTTCCAAACTCAAAATATTTGCCCTCCTTTAGCTCTCAGATACCTTTCCCCATTAATTTTCTATGATCTTTCCAACAGAGCTTCCAGTAGTTCAGAAGACTCATTCACTAATATTTTCATTTCCTAAGGATGCAATTTATTTGACTCTGGTCATCAGAATGCATCAAGGATTAAGCAATATCTTTCTCTCTAGTAATCTTAGGACAACTCCCTACTGGCCATATTTGTCTTATCTTTGTCCAATGCAAAAATCATTTTCTTTGGAGGAGAAAAAAGAAGCCAAACAAGAATTATGTAATTCTACATTTTTTTTTTTTTGCTGAGGCAGTTGGGGTTAAGTGACTTGCCCAGGGTCACACAGCTAGGAATTGTTAAGTATCTGAGATCAAATTTGAACTCAGGTCCTCCTGACTTCAGGGCTGGTGTTCTATCCACTTCGCCATCTAACTGTCCCCAGATAAGAAATTTGAAGTCCACTGAAAGAAGTTTTGTAATTTGCTTAAGGTCACAGAAGTAGTAAGCATCACAAGTAGTACTTTTGCTTCTATAACCTCTTCTAATAGCTCCTTATAAGTTTTTTTAAAATAGTAATTCTACCTTTTCTTCACCATCAGTTATCATCATTTTCACCATTCTAGCAAGGGTTCTATTCTTTTTTTTCCTCTTTTCCTTTGCTCCAATATGGTTTTTAAAAATCCAGCAATCTCTTGTTGTTGTTGTTATTGTTGTTGCTACAAAAGCACAATTTTTTTCCCTTTTCATCCTCTATTACTTGGACTTACTTGCATCATCTGTGTGTCTTTTTAATATTTAAATTGGTTGGTGAGTTCCCCTTTTACATCTGATGATACTTTTAGACAGCTCCCCTTTTCTTCCTCATTGGAATTGTTTCTCTCTGTGTCTTCAGGGTTTCATATGAAGAAATAAAACTCTCTTAGGCTGATTTCCTCTATAAGATTTTAGTCCATGGAAACCTAATCTTTCTCAGAATCCTTTGAATTCTGTTCTCCAGAATATAGAATATATGTCAGATTAGGCTCAACTTTCTTCTCCTTTTCTTTCTCTGTCACAGATTTATATCTGAAATGAACCTTAGAATTTATCTAGTTCCACATTCTCCTTTCCGAGATAAGGAATATGAGCTTCAAAGGGATTTAATAACCTAGTCAAAGGGTCAGTAGTAAAGCAAAATTTGAATTTATGTTATCCTATTCCAAATAGTAATAATAACAATAACAATAATAATAGCTAACATTTTTATGGGGAAGCTAGGTGACACAATGAATAGAGTGCCAGGCCTAGAGTCAGGAAAACTCATCTTCATGAGTTTAAATCTAGCCTCAGATACTTAATAGCTGTGTGACCCTGGGTAAGTTACTTAAGCCTGTTTGGCTCAGTTTCCTCATCTGTAAAATGAACTGGAGAAGGAAACAACAAACTACTCCAGTATCTTTGTGGCAGCCCTTTTTGTAGTGGCTAGAAACTGGAAACTGAATGGATGCCCATCAATTGGAGAATGGCTGAATAAATAATGGTATATGAATGTTATTGTTCTATAAGAAACGACCAGCAGGATGATTTCAGAAAGGCCTGGAGAGACTTACATGAACTGATGCTGAGTGAAACGAGCAGAACCAGGAGATCATTGTACACAGCATTATATACTATATGATGATCAATTCTGATGGACATGGCTCTCTTCAACAATGAAATGTTTCAAACCAGTTCCAATTGTTCAGTGAAAAAGGCCATATAGGGGCAGCTAGGTGGCGCAGTGGATAGAGCACCAGCCTTGAAGTCAGGAGGACCTGAGTTCAAATCTGGTCTCAGACACTTAACATTCCCTAGCTGTGTGATCCTGGGCAAGTCACTTAACCCCAATTGCCTCAGCAAAAAGCAAAAAAAAAAAAAAAAGGCCATATACACCCAGAGAGAGGGATGTTGAAATGTGGACCACAACATAACATTTTCATGCTCTCTATTGATGTTTGCTTGCATTGTGTTTCCTTTCTCTGCTTTTTTTTCTTGTAGATACGATTTTTCTTGCACAGCAAGGTAAGTGTGGAAATAGACATACATATATTCCATTTGTCGAGTATTTTAACATAATTAACATGTAGTGGATATCCTGCCATCTAGGGGAGGGGTGGGGAGTAGGGGGGGAAAATTTGTAACAGAAAGCTTTGTAATGTTGAAGAATTACCCATACATGTTTTGCAAATAAAAAGCTTTAATAAAGAAAAAAAAAAAGAAAATCTCACATGGGGTCATGAAGAGACAGAAACAATTGAACAAAAACATTTTATAGTCTATCTACAGGCACTGTGCTAAAGTGCTTTAAAAAATATTTCATTTGCTCTTCCTAAGATCCCTGAAAGCTAAGTGCTATTATTATTTCCATTTTATAGATGAGGCAAACTGAGGCAAACAGCTATTAAGTAACTTGTCCAAAGTCATACTTATTACTCTCAGTAGTAGTTTGTGTCTGAGACCAGATTAGAGCTCAGTTCTTCTGATTCCAGACTCAGTGTTCTATCAACTACATGACCTAGCTGTGTGCATGTCTGATATACTTTCCACTACAACATGTTGCCTCCTTCTATCACAAATTCTAAGGTAGAGAAATCATGGCACCTTAAATTTCCCATCATTTATACCAAAAAAAATAGTTCCCCCCCTTTTTTGGTAAGAATCAGAGAGAGGTGGGGCAGCTAAATGGGGAAGTACAAAGAACACCCTTAAATCTGACTTAGATACTTAGCACTTACTAGTTGTGTTACCCCAAGCAAGTCACTTAACACCAATTACCTCACACACAAAAAAATCAGAGAAAGAAAACTGAACGTTCTCTTGCTGGTCTCTCCTCCTTTAGAAGAATTACATTATCATTAAGTTGGGTCAAAAAGGTGTTTTCTGCTTTTACTAGAGAGGGAACTCTAACAGATGTTTGGATAATTAAAGTTTCTCATCACTATATACTATATAGCATGCATCTATATTAGATTTTTATTATATTTCTCTAATTCTTGATCCCTTAATTCTTCATCTACTTCTCCCAGTGTTATTATTTTGTGGAGACAATCTGTACTTATATACATCTACAAAATCCTTGACTAATATTGATACAGCTTAGGTATAATGACCTCCATGAATAAGAACTCGCCATTTCCTAAGGAGGAGTCCATTTTACCTTTGGGGTTAATTTGAAGGTAAGCCCAGAACTCTCATAGTATAGATAAAGAAAATGAGGCTGAAAGATGTGATAAATAGAAGAGACATGATTTTAATCCTGGGTTTTCCAAACTGAAAATGCAGTGATCTTTCCATTGCACCATAAAGCTGGGATTCAAATCAGGTCTTCTGACTTCACTGTAGTTTGGCTTCCTATCCCTTCACTTGACTCAAACTTCTCTCTCCAAATTTATCAATCTCCTAATTGCCTACTATGTTGGTCTTTCCTCAATCCTCAACCTTCTTGACCCCACTGCAGCATTGGACACTATTAACTAATCTCTCCTCTTTGGGTCTTTTTGATACTGCTCTATTTTAGTTCTACCTTTCTAACTGGTCCTTCTCAGTCTCCTTTGCTGATTCATCTATATCCTTCTTCCTAACTTCCTAATGGTTTCCAAGTCACTGTTCTGGGACCTTTTTTCTTCTTTCTCTAAACTCTCTCACTTAATGACCTCATCATCTCCCATGAGTTTAATTATCTCTATGCAGATTACTCAGACATCTATATATCCAACCTTACCTCTCTACTGAACTTCAGTCTTATATCAAGAACTTAATATATTGATTATTTCAAACTGAAAGTCCTACATCTATCTCAAATTCAACTGGTTTAAAATAAAACTGTTATCTTTTCCCCTATATCTACCCCTTTTCCAAACTTCCCTACTCCTACCAAGGGCACACCACCAATATTTTAGTCACCCAAGGTCACAACCTTTGAGTCATTCTCAATTCCTTGCTCTCTCTCACCATGCTATCCTCTCCCTCTTTGTCCAATTACAAAACCTTGTCCATTTTGCAGCTAAAATAGCTCTCTGCCATCAGTTCTCTTCTCTTGAGACACAACTCTGCTGAGTTCTACCTCATTTAAATCTAATTGTCAAATCAAGTCATCTTGATATCTTGATCATCTTGACAAGTCATCATCACTCTCATGATGTCATTGGTCCTCTTCGAAAATGAAGGACCAGCAACAGCAAACAACAACAATCTACACATTCATTTTCTTGGTTCAGATCCTTACTACCTCTCACCTTCAACCATTACAATTAATCTTCCTATCTCCTATTTCTACCCTCCCTGGTCCACCTACCATAAAGCTTCTAAGTGCTGCTCTGACCATGTCACTTCTCTGTTAAATGAAAATTCAGTGGCTCCCCCATTACCTCTTAAAGGAAATACAAGTTCCTCTGTGGGATATATAAAACTTTTCACTATCCACCAATTTATCTCTCTAGATTTATTGGACATCAATCCCCTTCAGGTATTTTAATCAAATAGGCCCTTTTCCCTTTCCTTTCACAAGACACTCCATCTCCCATCCTTTTCCCCATTTGCTCTTTGTTTCCCATACCTGGGATCTATTTACTCCTCACTTCCAGCTCTTAAGAATTCCTGTTTCCTTCACCTCTTAGTTCTGATGCTTCCTCCTACAATAATTAAGCCCTTTCCTGATCCCTCACTGCTTTGCTGCCTGCTTCCCCCACCCTATTACCATATTCATTTCCTATACATTTATACATGTATATGCTGTCTCCATTGGGAGAAAATGTGTCTTGAGGACAGTGACTATTACATTTATTTTGATCTTTATAACTTTGAATAAATGAATAAATAAATAAATGAATAAATACTTGATTGATTGATCAGTTGATCAACAAAGAGCACTCATTTTTTGCTAATGAGGAAACTGAGGAGTAGATTGATGAAGTGACTTGCCCAAGTATATGCTGCAACTCAGAAGAGTTAGGTTTCAAATGCAGGTCTCCTGACTCTTGATCCAGTTATGTGTTAGCCTACAGGGTCACTATGAGAAAAATGCTTCAGAAATGGGAGCTTCTAACCTACACTCACATGTATATTCCTGTGAACTCAGGAATCCATTTTACATTCCCAGAAACCAAGTAGAAACAATTCTTATGTAAGAAAATAATCCAATAAGTGTTTATAATGCTCCCTAAAAGCTTCTTGTCCCGGGCAAGTCCTCACAAATCTGGAAGCAATAGATCCTAGATTAATCTAGTGGGAGGGTCCTGAAAGCTGTGGGAATATTCATCTAAAACCCCAATGTAATCAGTGGTATTTTATTTTCTCTCTTTCTCAATCCCAGCCTCCCCCATGCAGCTGTTAACAAGTGGAAAGAACAAGCTGCTCTCTTCTTTTTGCTTGTGTGAAAACAAGCAGCTGGTTAAGAATTGAGACTTTTTAATTTGAAGATAATATCACTGAATATTGGAGTATTTTGCTTAGGGATCTGAAATTTTTCATTATCAATTCAGAAAGAAATTACAGTGATGAAATCATAGACTTGGATAAAATAAACTTAAGAAGCTCAGTCATTTGTGGGAAAACACAGGAAAATATTGAGGAAGAAATAGCATCATAGAGCAGTAAATTCAAATAGAAATGGGGACACTAAAACCCAGCTTCTTAAAATGTGGGTCATGACCTCATATAGGGTCTTGTAACTGAAGGTGAGAGTCACAAAATTATGATTTATTTTTACATATTTTATGTACCTATATACCCAGGGTCAAGTGAAAAGGGTTAAGAAGCCCTGCACTAAAGCAAGTATAAAGATCTCTGCTGGTGCAAAATGACTTAAAAAACCACATATTAATATTATTGATATTTTATTATAATTTTATTTATATTATTTTATATGATATAGTTTATAATATACATTATATTTTTATTATATTTATTTTGTTAAATATTTCCCAATCATATTTTAATTTGGTTCAGGCTACACTTGGGATGACTGGAGGCCACAAGTTTGGATAATATAACTTATGGTAGAGGAAAGGGTAGACCTAAAAGCCCCTGGGTTCAAATTCTTAATTCTGTTACTTGATATCTGTGTGACATTGGGCATGTCCCTTCCTGACCCCAGGCCTCAGTTTCTCTCTCTGTAAAATAAGAAGATTGAATTAGATGATCTTTAAAGTCTATTTTGATTCTAAATTATAGGTATGTATGAATCAAAGGGATTGTACATGTGGAAGTGGAGAATACCTTAATGTCACCTAATCCAAATCCACTTCATTTTTATAGATGAGGAAATGGAGGCCTATGCATATGATCTGGACTAGGTTCAGAAGCCTGCCTCTAATGAGAGGGTTAAACTCCTTTCTGTCAACATACTCAAACTGATTAAACCACCAATCCTGGATCCCAGGGAAAAAGGTATTTATAGATTAATTTATGGCTTGTGTCTAGGGTTTCTCCCCAACTGCATAGGAGAAAAGTACTCATTTTCTGATTCAGGTATAAAGCAGGTATTCATTTCCTATACACAAAAAGAATATTAAACATAGAATACTCACAAGTGTTCATTTGAAAAAACAAAACCAAAAACAAACAAACAAAGCAAACTGAAAACAGGATTATAACTACTGTTGAAATCAACACTGAGAATTAAGCCCTATCAAAGAAAAAAGCAGGTTGAAGGATTGCTAACTCAAAACTTTATGCTTCATGTTGGTTTTGTACTATCCAGTAACATGACCCAGTTTGAGCCATCCTCTTATTTGTTGGTGGTCATTTCCTCCAAAAGCACAGAAGTAGTTTCCAGGAACACCTGTCTTTGTCATTATTAAGATTCACTTAATAGACCCAGGATATCCTGACCTTTTTGAACTCACAAGATTGCCTCTGAAGCTGGATATAGCCACCTTGAAGTTGATACTCAGTAATTTATTCAGGAAAGGAATCATAAAACAGAAAAGGCAGCCAGGGTCACAGGCACAAGCTTGCCTAATTGAATCCACATTCTACATGGGAGTGTATGGAGGGAGAGAAGCAGAATACTTAAGCATGGCACTTCACAGAAAATCTAGAGACCAAGCACACTATTTTTCACATGGGAAAGTGGAAGCAATAAGACTAAGTCAAAATCTATTTCCTTTCACCTATCCCCCTTTCTTTTGTCCCCTTGCTGATGTGATAAGGCTGGGGGGAGTATCAAAGTTTTCCACATTATACTAAAAGGCCACGCCCTTTCTGCATCAGGTCATTGCATGGAAAAAGTAGGTCCCAAAACTCCAACCTGATCAACTTGAACCTGGAAGAGCAACTCTGAATAAATTCCACAGGATAGCTCTTGGAATTTGGAGCAGAAAGGACCTTAATAGAGGTCATCTTATCCAAACCTCACTTTTTAGATGAGGAAACAGACTCAGAAAAATTAAATAACTTGAGGGCAGCTAGGTTACCCACAGTGGTTAGAGCAACAACCCTATAGACAGAAGGACTTTAGTTCAAATCCAGCTTCAGATACTTGACATTTAACTAGATGGGAAAGTCACTTAACTCCATCTGTCTTGCAAAAAAAAAAAAAAAAAAAAAAAGGATTTAAATAACTAAGGACACATAGATAGAAAGTATCAAGACCAAGTTTTTGGCTCTCAATTTATTGTTCTCACTATACCATATTCTATGTCCTCTACAAAATATTTAGAATCATAGAATACCAGCTCTAAAAGATACTTTAGCATATAGAATATGAAATATCAGAGTTAGAAAAGTGGTCAGAAGACCTAAGTTCATATCCTGGATGTATGACTGCCGACAAGTAATTTCCCTTCAATGGCATTTGCCAGATGACGATAATAGTTACATTTTGAGATTTAGAGCTAGCAAGAGCTTTTGAGCATATTTTGCAGATTTGGGAACTGAGCCCCAGTGAGAAATGAATTACTTAGTTTTCATAGATAATGAATGGCAGAACTGGGGCTCAAATACAAATCTTGATTCCCAGTTCAAGGTTCTTTCCACTGCATCATACCTAATGTCTATGAAAGAAAGTTTTCTTGTTTTGGTTTTTTTGTTTTGTTTTTAATTATTGGCTTCTCAAATCCCTGCAGCATGATTTATAATGCTTCAGTTTCTCTTATTTTGAATGGCTAATATTTTAGTTGGCTTAGTATGTCGGTCAGGTTTGGGAGTTCAACAAAAAGACAACCACACCCTAAGTTACCTACAGAGTTTATTTAATAATATATGAGCCATGTGGACATATTCATGTAGAAAGAGCATAAGAAAATGTACAAATCTGCTTCATTGCCAAATCCTGGATCCCTCCCTTTGTCTAGCCCAGGAACTGCTTCCAGAAAGTCAGCCTTATCTATACAATAGCCTGACCATTGACTAGCCTAGAGATGTTAAGGACTGTGTAGACAAAGAAAACTAGATCTTGTTATTAATTCAATAAGCAGATAAAACATAAGCTAGGAGAAGTCCTATAGAGTCAGGGGATACACTCATAGTTATTCATCAGTCATTCTATCTTTCTCTGTCTTTTTTCTCCTCTTTTCCCTTCTAGGTTAAGGAACTGAATCTCCTAAGAAAGAGGAGAAAAAAAGGCTGCAGAATAATAATTTCTTCCCAGGGACATCATAATCCTAGGGTCACCAAGATGATAAGCTGGAGAAATAACACAGAATATAATTAGTAACCTGAATATTAGTGAGTTAAAAGTCTGATGCAAAGAGGGAAGGGACAAAGGTTTGCTGCCATGGGAACTGCCTTTTTGGAATCCTTTGACAGTATACAGCTGGGCCCATCTACTATACTTGTCTCCCCTTTCAGTAATTTATTAGAGAGTGAGAATATTTATGGGGTGAGGGACTACTGTCACCAGTGACAACCATCTATACTATTTATTTTAAACTATCATTATCCCAAATATGTGGAAGGCATTGCACTATGCAAAGAACTATGCACTATGAAACAGAGATAAGATAACAAGGCCCTTGATTTTGAAGAGCTTGTCATTTGATTGAAGACACTCAACTTATACACACCAGTTGAATGTAAGTTCCTCCTCCAGAATATAAATTTTTTTAAGGGAAGAAATTATTATTTTTTTAAATGTAGATTTCATCTCCTCAGTACCTGGCCCATTACTTTGAACATAGTAGTTGATTAATAAATGTTTATTGAGCATACAAAGATAACTAACACCATGGGGCCTTATTGTAACAACTGATCAATGAGTGATTGTCTCATGAAGTAGTTGACAAATACTCTGAGTGTCCCCATGAATTGCCCCATATGCCAATAGATGGGCCAGTAATGGGTTCAAGACATTGAACTGGCCCATATATGGTAGCTCAGAATTCAATTATTAAGATGCTTTGAAATGTCTAAATAATCTTTTCTTTGGTTACTTAGTAGGAAAAGCTGGCTTCCAGTTTCTTTTCCTTTGATCCTGCAGTTAGTATCATTGTAATTATAAGATTTTGGGGTGGGGGAGGGAGTAAGAAGAGAGAATTGATCCTTTCCTATACCAGGAATCATAATAACCAAGACAATATTGGCTCCCTGTTTACCCCTTCTGCTTCAGGCTTCCTTTTCTAGTTTTAAGTAAACAAGGATACATCCAGAGATGCATTATGTCCAAGTTTAAGGCAATCTAAAAGTCCAGATCCTTTTGATTGGAAATGGACATAGGCTTGGGAAGGAAAAACTTCTCCAAGTTTTTGTAGAATATAACCATTAAGCAGGCTGACGTGTATCAGGAGTTATTCGAACAGTACAGAGTGGAGGTGAGATAAAATGACTAAACAAAATGGCCACAAACTGCTTTATGTTCTGATGAGGTTTACACAGCAGCTTCCAGATAGAGTATAATTATAGTTATAAATTAAGTCACTGAAGCAGTCAGCGTTCTTAGTCCTTGTGTCAATGAACACTTGTGAGAGTCTTTGTTTTAGTTTTTACTCTGTGTATAGGAAGTAAATTGTACACCTTGACATGAACAAAAACAAAAACAAAGAAGCACAAACTTAATCTTTTTTAATCAATGTATCCTCAAGACACCAGATTCAGGACTTAATGAGTAGACTAGTCAGTAAAGGTGCCCAACCTTTTCTCTCATTAGAGGCCAGGATCCTCCCCACACCCCGACCCTTCCAGGACTAAACAAGGTAAGGACAGTCTATCAGATCTAGAATAGGGATTCTACTTGGGAAGAGGGAGTGGATGAAATGCTATAGCCCCTTGAACCTTTAGAAGCTACTTAATATTAAGAATTAAAAATAAAGAGAAACAACCATGGTCTTCTCCTCAAATACATTTTCTAAATGATGAGCAAAACTCAAAATAATTGAAGCCCAACATAGGTACATAGCAACATCAAAAAGAAAGAGCAAGACCAGAGTAAGAAATTTTTCTTATGTTTAAAACACCACCCATGGTCAAAGGCTTAAACCTGGCCAAGAATCTGATTCAAGCTGCTTTTAAAGTAGACAGATGAGCTGAAATAACTGCCAAAAAAGAACAGGTTGTATTAATCTTGCCAACAATATAGAAAAGCTAAAAACATCCACAAAGGGTCTAAGCAGCCATACAATTCCCAGAGTAATCTTCCTAAAATACAGCTCTGATCATTGCTTCTCCCCCATTTCCCAATTAAGACTTTTCAGTGGTTTTGCAAGATAAATTTTTTAGCTTGGAATTGAAGAACCACTAAGACAATAATGACTGGCATTCATCTATTCCTTTCACAGTATTTTATATTCTTCAATAATGCTGAGAGGTAGCTGCTTTCCTTTTATAGCTGGGGAAATTGAGGGTTAAAATGGATGAAATGATTTCTTTGTGGCCACATAGCTAGGAAGTGTTCAATTCCAGATGGAAGTCCAATGGTCATTCTGCTGTCATAGAGATAAACTCTATTTTACCTCTATAGATATCTCATTTTTCTCCTCTCCATAGACCCTATACTATAAAATAAGATAATTTTTTATTGACAGGATTGCAAACTTTTATTTGTTTTTTCTTAATTAAGGCTTTTTATTTGCAAAACATATGCATGGGTAATTTTTCAACATTGACCCTTGCAAAGCTTTCTGTTACAAATTTTTCCCTCCTTCCCCTCACCCTCTCCCCTAGATGGCAGGAAGTCTAATGCATGTTAATTATGTTAAAATAAATGACAAATCAAATATATGTATACATATTTATACAGTTATCTTGCTGTACCAGAAAAATCTGATCTACAAGAAAAAGAAATCTGAGAAGGAAAACATAATGCAAGCAAACATCAAAAGAAAGCATGAAAATGCTATGTTGTGGTCCACACTCAGATCCCGCAATCCTCTCCCTGGGTGTAGATGGCTTTCTTCATCACTGAACAATTGGAAATGGTTTGAAACATCTCATTGTTGGAGAGAACCATGTCTATCAGAATTGATCATCATATAGTCTTCTTGTTGCTATGTACAATGATCTCCTGGTTCTGCTCATTTCACTTAGAATTAGTTCAACTTTTATTTGTTTTTATGATAGATTTTTATTTTTCCAAATTATCTTGAATCACTTCATTGTTAAAAAGAGCCAAGTCCATCACAGTTGATCATAATCTTGTTGCTGTGTACAATGTTCTCTTGTTCTACTCACTTCACTTAACATCAGTTCATCTAAGTCTTTCTAGGCTTTTCTGAAATCAGCCTGCTGATTGTTTCTTACAGAACAGTAATATTCCATAACATTCATATACCATAACTTATTCAGCCATTACCCAACTGATGGGCATCCACTCAATTTCCAGTTCCTTGCCACTACAAAAAGGGCTGCTACAAACCTTTTTGCACATGAGTATCCTTTTATCTCTTTTTTTAAAAGATGTCTTTGGAATATAAATCTAGCAGTTGGATCAAAGGGTATGCATAGTTTGATAGTCCTTTGGGCATGGTTCCAAATTGCTCTCCAGAATGGTTGGATCGGTTCACAACTCCATGCAACAATGCATCAGTGTTCCAGGTTTCCCACATCCCCTCCAACATTTATATATAAAATGCATACATATAATATTGCATCATACATATAGGTATATATGTATAGATATAATAGCACACACATGCTATATATATATACATAATATATATGAATATAGATTTGTATTTGTAAATGAGTATATATATACTATAATATTTCAAATAATATTAATTCATTTATGTGTGTATATGTATAAGATTGCATAAATGTGTTACAGAGCATATAAATTATATGTACATGTATTAAGCATAATATACACATATACATGTTGTATATACACATGTGTATATACATCTATTATATATCATGTATGTGTTATATATACTTATAGATATATAGATATTTCATATCTATATCTATTATTCTTAGTATTGTTATTAGCATTATTCTCACAATGCTTAAACCCTGTAAACAAGTCTTATGATCTTCTATCTGTGTTCCTTTATTTACATTCTTCTTTACATCTAGAATATCCCCCACCTTCACCTCTGTCTATTGAAATTATATTTTATTGGGACAGTTAGATGGAGAGAGCACTGGACCTGAGTTCAAATCCAGCCTCAAACATGGGATACTAGCTATGTGACTTTGGGCAAGTCAACCACAATTGCCTTGTTAAAGAAAAAAAAATTATTTAAGCAGGGTTTTGCATAACATGAGATGCAGAAGGGCTTTTCCCACATAATCCAATCTCCCCTTCTAAAACAATTAGAAGGAAGAAAATGGGATCTAGAGAATTTAAAGATGTTAATTCTGAAAAACAAACCCCTGGGAGGAAATGTACCAAAAAGGTGATAGTTATTTTCTATTGCCTCAGTTTCCTCCTCTATTAAAAATGGGAATAATAATATTTGTACTATTCACTTCAAAGTATTGTGAGGAAAGGACTTCAGACATCTCAAAAAACTATTAAAATGTGACCCATGTATCTTATTTCCTTTATTAGATTATAAACTCCCAGGTATCATCAATCCCGCCATCAGAGGTATTTAGAGCTAGAAGGGATTTTAAAGATGATTTAACCTATTCCCCAGAGTAATGGCTGTGAAGAAAAAGTGAGTTTGCAGCTAAGTGAAGTAGATTAAGGTCTTATCCCTGATATAAGGGTACCCCAAAAGTCTTAGTGTAGTTTTCAGCTGTTAAATTACATTAAGACTTTTAGAGGATCTTGTATAATAAGGTCTGAATGAATCTCCTCTTTGACCAAGGACCCTTTCCCCTCAATTTCAGGTACCCACATCCAAAGGACCTTCCCTTTAGAGAGGCCAGGTGGAGTAGTTGGAGTGAAGTACATAATCTGGCCAACGACTACAGAAGAAGGTAGGAAATGGAATGTCAAAGAGAAAATACAAACACTGTTCTTGAATTTAAAGAACAAACAAAACAAAAAGCCCACTCTTTTGGAAATAATGACTGAGTGGAAGACACATTTCCCAGATTCTGGAGACAAAAAGGACATTTGGATGGATTCAGCATGAATTTGCCTACAGGGAGTCCTTGGCTGCTCCTCAGTTTCCTTTTTTGGATCTTCATCTGCATCCTGATACTTAACCAGTGCATGTTCTCCAAGGCTCTCTCCCAGCCCTTCATATCTTCCCTCTACATGCTCTCTCTCTCAGTAGCCACATCAGCTCCTATGAGTTCAATTACCTCCATACAGATAATTCCAATATCTAAATAACTATCCCTAGTCTCTCTCCTGACCAACTTCATATAAGACTTTTTCAAAAGGATATTCCATAGTCATCTGAAACTCAACATGGCTAAAATAAAATAAAATAAAAATTATCTTTCCTTGCAAATATACTCTTCTTCATATTTCCCCTATTTCTTTCAAGAGCACCACTATTCTTTCAATCACCCAGGTTCTCAACCTCAGCATCCCTCTTGATTCTTCCTTCTCTCTCACCTCCCCCCCCACTCATTCAATTAATTGCCAAATGTTGCTTCAACCTTCACATCTCTCATGTTTGTCTTCTTGGGTCTACTTACACATCAACACTTGATTCAGGCCCTCACTATGCTCTTGCCCAGACTATTACAATAGCTTTCTGATTAGTTTTTCTGCTTCCTATCTGTTTTATCCCCAATCTATTCTCCACATACCTGCTAAAGTAGTATTCCTAAAGCACTTATTCTAACAGGTCACTCCCTTCTTCAAAAAGTCCCAGTGGAGTCCTCCCAGTTCACCCTAACTTAAAAATATAAAGTCCTCTGACTGACATTTCACATTATTCACAATCTGACTCTAGTTAGATGGCTCTCTTCAAAAAAGAAGTTCCCTAATGTTTCCAAGGAGGCAAGCTGGAAATTAGGAACATGTTGAGAAGATGGCTTCCCATCTGTCTCTCTGTCTCTGTCTCTCCATCTCTCTGTGTATGTGTCTTTATCTCTTTCCATATCTATCTCTCCGTGTGTCTCTCTCTGAGTCTCTCTGTCTCTGTCTCTCTCTTACATTTAAAATTAGTTCCCAAGAGTCTATTAATCACGTGTCACTCTCAAAGAACAATTCTCTCCATAATAGAATTCTCACACCAATTCTGTTTCTCATTCAGAGGCTTGGTTCAGCATTCTCTCACCAGTCTAAAGACACAAATACTCAGAAGCAAACAAAATGCCCCAAACTTAGTTGGAAACCTGGATTATACATATCACTTTTTTCCCCACAAACTTTACATTCCATCTAAACTAGTCTGTTTTCTCCTATGACATTCCATTTCTCATTCTCATGTTTTTGCACAAGCAGATGTCCCTGGAATATGTACCCTCCTTACTTCTCAGAATCCCTAGCTTCCTTCAGAGTTCAGAGGGCAGTGCCACATTTTTCTTGAGGCCTTTCCTAATATCCCCAAATGATACAGCTCCCTGAAATTTTTTTGAATATATTTTGTATATATTATCTGCCCCAACAGAATATAAGCACTTTAGTTTTTAGTTTTTTCTTTTTTAATTTTTATCTTTGTATCCCAAGTGCCTAGTATAGGGCCTGTAATAGTATTATTATTCAGTCATTGAAGTCATGACTAACTCTTCATGGACCCCAGCTTTTCTTGGCAAAGATACTGGAGTGTTTTGCTATTTCCTTTTCCAGCTCATTTTATAGGTAAGGAAACTGAGGCAAATAGGGTTAAGTGACTCACCTAGGGTCACACAGCTGATAAATGTCTGAAATCAGATTTGAACTCAGACAGATGAGTATCTACTATCTTCTCTCTCTCTCTCTCTTCTCTGTGTCTGTCTCTTTCCCATGTGTATATATATATCTATATTTTATAGATAGATCTGTGTGTATATGTATATATATATACATATATATATGCGTGTGTATATATATATGTGTATATATATACTTGGTCTAGAGTAGATGCTTAATAAATGTTTGATGAATGATATTACAAGAGAAAATTCCAGTATCAGCCCAATGTAGAGTGTAGAAGAAATGAGACTCAGGAAAAAAGAGTTAGATAATTAAGAGTTATCCCACTGCTACCTCCCTGAAAGAACTTTTTAAATTCCCCACAACTTCCTTGCCCCACTTTAATAGCTGAGGACCTAGTTTCAACTTTATCAAAAGAATTCAAAATAATTTATTATGACTTTCTTCTTCTCTTCTCTTCAGCTCATAACTCCTTGACATTATCTTCCACTATGGATTCCTTCATTCTAATCTCTGATAAAGAGGTGAGTTTCTCCCTACCAAGATCAGCCCCTCTACATCTGTACATGAACCTTCTATTCCATTCTATTTTCTCTAGAGGTATAGTATAAAAGAAAACCTTTGTGCTTTTGCATTAGTTTTTTAAAAACATATTTATTATCTAATCTAAGCTTCTTTCTTATAGAGAGTAAAAAATCCAAAGGAAAACAGAGCTATTCTACTTTTGAAAAAAAATTTCTCTAACAAAATCTTTTTCTTTTTTAAAAAATGTTTTATGAATATCTTTTGTTTTTTATTATATCATCAAAGTTTTCCCAGTACCCTTCCCTTTACCCCTCCTAGAGGAGCCATTCCAAATAACAGATATTTTTAAAGACATAAAAAAGTACAAGAAGAGGAAAAATCAACAAAACTGATGGATAAAATCATAAAAATCTGAAATTATGTACAATGAGAAACCTTTGCAAAGGGGTGAGGTAGGAATGTCATATCTCTTCTTTCAAGTCACATCCAATAGAGTTTGAGGGGGAAAAAGATGAAATTCTACAGTCAAGATTAAACAAGTGTACAGAGTACGGGTAGTCATCAAAAGAAACAATAGTAATAACCTTCAGTGCACCTGGAGAATTATTTCCCTAAAACATTCAATCTTTTTAAAATCACTCCCTCTAAAAATTCTTCTTTCAACTTAATTGTAGGTGAACTTAGAAGATACTTTCATTAATTGAATTATCAAAAGATATTCCAATTCTTAGTCTAATCATCACTTCATCCAGTTTCATGGAAGATTCCTCACTGAGCTCATCTGGTCTCTCCCTTTAGTAACTTGTTAGACCTAAGAATGATGCAAAAAGATTTCAATGCAGGGCATCATTTCAGAATTTATAGTTAAAGAAAGAACCATAAGGTTTTTCATTCAGATTAGACCAAGGGCTTCAGACTAAAGCACAGTCCTAATTTCTTTTCTTAATATACAGCCTAGGGGGAAGGAAGGAGTAGTATGTTTTCATGCAGGCAGTCTGAGCAAGCAAAGCTACTAAAAGTGGTAGCAATGCTTTTCAAGAAGATCAATATCATCATGGGATGTGAATTGTATTTAAGTGGGGCAGAATTGCTGCCTTCCTCTTTCTTCCAGAGTCACTGAAGTACAGTAGCAGGCAAAAGTCAAGACAACTGGCTATGGTCTGGGGTGCAATGGATAACTTTGGTGTCTTTGATGTCTGACCAAGTTCTAAGCATCCTACAATGCCTGCTTCAACCACCTTCATAGCTACTGAAACAAATTATTCTCATCTGTCCCTTCCACTGAGGGATATCTTCACAGGCTTGGAATAAACATCCTCCTAACTCATTATTGTTAATAGGGAAGTTCAAAAGTGAGATGTAGATTTGCTAAGAAAAAGTCAACCCATCAATAAACATTTATTAAGCATCTGCTATGTACTGGACATTGTGCTAAGTGCTGGAGATGCAAATGCAAAAAATAGACCTTGCCTTCAAAGAACTTGCAATCTAATGAACCAAGGAGTCTAAGTAAAAAAGGCTGGAAGTGAGAAGGGGGAGTAGAAGCATGCTAAAGAAGTCAGTCAAAGAAATCCCAAAGTTGTGCAGCCAGAGGAACCATGAGATGTCTGAGCTGAGCTCTTCCTTTGAAGGAGCTTTACAATTCATGGTCCCATGCTTCAATCAGAGAGGCAGAAGGTGGTGATGAGAAAAAGGACCATGGCTGATGAAATCTTACAAGATAATTAATTATCCCAATAATGAGCCCTTAGAGAGGAAGGTGAGGCAGGGGACTTTGCATAGTCCTCCCTCCCTTAAATTCAATTCACTTGCATATCATGGCATCCCCTCCCTGAGATCTTGGTTCTCCTCTAGTAGGAAGGAACAAACCACAACAGTCCAAGGGTAGCTATTCTACTCCTAAATCTTCTGTTCTTTAGGCTAAACCACAGTCACCTTTCTTGAGTTCTCTTGGCAGACCGGAGCAGTCAGGAAGGAAGCCAGAATCCTCTAGTTAACAGAAGATTCTGCTGTGGGCAGTGCAATAATGATACGTTACCATAGTTGCCACAATTCATTTTCTTACCTTTTCTTCTCACAGGTAGTAATGACCTTCTATGGCTTTTTCTCTCTTACTCCATCTGCCATGGGAAAGCCATGGTAGGTGACTACTCAGCATCTCCCTTCCCTCCTTGAAAAACCTCATCTTACATCTCATCTGGCTCTTTTGTGAACAGCTACCTAACCTTGTCTGTTCTTCGCTACCCATTTCTGCTCATTTCCAACAGCACCAGCCAAGAAACATGCAGAGATAATGGAGTTTGCTCAATTATGTTCAAATATTACAAGTTGTTCATTAGGAGTACTGATTATAGTAACAAATACACAGCCAAGTGTTCTTCTAGGACCAATGACACTCCCTCAGGCTCTTTAGTGCCAAGACTGGGATACCGTAGCCACATCCAAGAACAGGGATCCACATGGATACAAGAGTTCTCAATGTCGCTTACAAAGTTTCAGGATTTAGAACTGGGGGGGAATTTGGGAGACATTCAGATCAAAGTCTGAAACTGGAAGAGACCTCATAGAACTTCAGAATCTTGAGAAAGAACCTTAGCAGCTGTCTTTCTAGTTTCATTGCTGTGCTTCAATCTCAAAGATGACCAAAATGACATCATTATATTGGGGTCAAAGTACAGTGTGTCTGTCTGTGTCATAGTTTTTGGACAGCTACATTGCATACTCATATGACACTTGCAGCCTCTCTTAGTCCTTAGAAGTCACTGAATCCAACCTCAGCCCAGAATTGTGAAGAACTTGCCCAATTAGGTGCAGCTAGATGGTACAGTGGATAGAGTGCTAGGTATAAAGTCAGGAAGAACACTCCAGTATCTTTGCTAAGAAAAATCCAAATGGTATCATGAAGAATCACACAGCTAAAATGACTGAACAGCAAAGACCAGTAGTTAGACAAAGGATAAGTTACTGTAAAATTAGGAGTTAGAATCCATATTCACTGACTCCAAATTCAGTGCTCTTTCCCCTGCTCTATGTAGACTCTGCTCCCCTAGATTCAGGTCCTGCAGAAGCCATGGGCCTAAAGAAAGACTGACTTCCTTCTAATTCTATTATTCTAGGAAAGTGTAGTCCCTACAGACCATAGCTACTCAGCCCAGGAAGAACACTGAATCACTCTTCTGCCCAGGAATCTCAGGAGTTATGTATGTGTCATAAAGTCAAAGAATCTCAGAGTTAAAAGGGACTTGAGAGGACATCTAGTTAGCATATATTTGAACCTATATATTTAGACTTAGAATTAGGAAATGTGGTTTCAAGTCTGAGCCTAGCTCATCTGTGTAATTGTGACTATGTCAGTTAAAACTCTCTAAATTTTTTCACCCTGAATATATCTGCCAAGGGAAAGTCAGGATCTATATGAGCAAAACTACCAAACACTCTCCACACAAATAAAGTCAGATCTAAACAATTGGAAAAATATCAAGTGCTCTTGAATAGGTCGAGCAAATATAATAAAGATGGCAATACTACCTAGACTAATCTATTTATTTAGTGTTATACCAATCAAACTCCCAAGAAATTATTTAACTGACCTAGAAAAAATAACAACAAAATTCATCTGGAAAAACAAAAGGTCAAGATTTTCAAGGGAATTAATGAAAAAAATGCAAATGAGGGGGGCCTAGCTGTACCAGATCTAAAACTATATTATAAAGCAGTGGTCACCAAAACCATTTGGTACTGGCTAAGAAATAGAGTAGTGGATCAGTGGAATAGGTTAGGTTCACATAACAAAATACTCAATGACAATTGTAATCTAGTGTTTGATAAACCCAAAGACCCACTTTTTGGGATAAAAACTCACTATTTGACAAAAACTGCTGGGAAAATTGGAAACTAGTATGGAAGAAACTAGGCATTGATCCATCCCTAACACCATATACCAAGATAAGGTAGAAATGAATTCATGATCTAGGCATAAAGAATAATATTATAAACAAATTAGAACAATGTAGGATGGTTTACCTCTCAGACCTGTAGAGGGGGAAGGAATTTGTGACCAAAGAAGAACTAGAGATCATCATTAATCACAAAATAGATAAGTTTGACTATATCAAGTTAAAAAGTTTTTGTACAAACAAAATGAATGCAGACAAGATTAGAAGGGTAGCAATAAACTGGGAAAATATTTTTACATTCAAAGGTTCTGATAAAGGCCTCATTTCTAAAATATATAGAGAATTGACTCAAATATATAAGAATTCCAGCCATTCTCCAATTGATAAATGGTCAAAAGATATGAACAGACAATTTTCAGATGAAGAAATTGAAACTATTTCTAGTCACATGAAAAGGTGCTCCAAATCACTATTGATCAGAGAAACGCAAATTAAGACAACTCTGAGATACCACTACACACCTGTCAGATTGGCTAAAATGACAGGAAAAGATGACCAATGTTGGAGGGGGTGTGGGAAAGCTGAGACTCTAATACATTGTTGGTGGAACTGTGAACGGATCCAACCATTCTGGAGAGCAATCTGGAACTATGCTCAAAAAGTTATCAAACTGTGCATACCATTTGACCCAGCAGTGTTTCTACTGGGCCTTTATCCCAAAGAGATTTTAAAGGAGGGAAAGGGACCCACATGTGCAAAAATGTTTGTGGCAGCCCTTTTTGTAGTGGCAAGAAACTGGAAACTGAATGGATGCCCATCATTTGGAGAGTGGCTGAATAAATTATGGTATATGAATGTCATGAAATATTATTGTTCTATAAGAAATGACCAGCAGGATGATTTCAGAGAGGCCTGGAGAGACTTACATAAACTGATGCTAAGTGAAATGAGCAGAACCAGGAGAACATTATCCACAGCAAGACTATACGATGATCAATTCCAGTGGACATGGTTCTCTTCAACAATGATGTGATTCAAACCAGTTCCTATTGTTCGGTGATGAAAATAGTCATATACATCCAGAGAGAGGCCTGAGGGAACTGAGTGTGAACCACAACACAGCATTTTAATGCTTTCTGTGAATATTTCCAGGCATTTGTTTTCCTTCTTAGGTTGTTTTTTTTCTTTTTCTCTGGCTTTCTAGATCTGATGTTTCTTGTGCAGTAAGATAGCTGTATAGATATGTATACATACATTGGATCTGTCATATAATTTAACATATTTAGCATGTAAAAAAATTTTTCCCCCTCATCTATAAACTATAGATCATAATATTTGCCGAACTCACCTTACAGTGATGTTAGAAGGAAAGTAGTTTGTGAACCTTAAGGCACTATACAGAATGTCCCAAAAGTCTTAGTGCAGTTTTAAGCTTTTTGTATAATCAATATAAAATATGAGTCATTATCTAGTCCAACCCACTATGCAGTGTAGAAATCCCTTCTAAACTCCCCAGCTCAGCCCCAGGACAGGGAACTCACTCTCTCACAAGGCAGTCAGTTTTATTGTTAGATAACTCAGATTGTTAGGAAATACTTCCTTCTATTGAAGCTGGTCTGTCTCCCTTGACTTCCTCTGATTGGTATTATCTGTCTTTTAGGATAAGACAGACCATGTTTAATCCTCTTTCTGATCTCCAAGTGTAACAATGGTGTGGGAGTTGACTATTCTCTTTGGCAAAAGGTAGATTTATTTAGAAGAGGTTACAAACAAAATGAAGAGACACAACAGACACCAGGAGTGGTAAATATGAAAAAGAGTTGGGAGAGCATATAGTTGGCAAGGAAAAGTGATTTTAACAATTAACAATCGATAAGACAAGTTCACTAATGGAACTTACAATTAACTAGGAGAAAGGAAATATTCCATGTGGTAAGAGTATACCATTTATTGACAGGCTGAATCCTAAAAGAGCACACTAAAAGAGTTCTAAGGAGAAAGACACCATGAGGCAGAGTGCCGGTGGCAGACTGCCCCAAAAGAGGTTCAGAAAAGATGGTGTGAGCCATGGACAAATTTATTGGGGGAAATTTAGTCTCAGGGGTTTGACATAACTTGGATTTTGACTAGAGCACCTCCACAGAGGTCTATAAGGTTAAACTAATCCCCATCAGTGCCCTTCCCTACTTGCCTCGGGAGTAATTCCATCAATACTTCAGTCTTTCTCAGCCAACCCCATCTAGTTACTTAGGATTTCATCAAAATCATTTCAGTATCTCTGTCAAGAAAACCCTAAAGAATCATGATGAATCAGATATGACTAAAACAATTGAACAATAAAGTCTCTACTAACTTGAATTCCATGAGCCCATAAATTATGTCTTAAAGTAAACTAAATTCCCATTTCCTGTGTTCAATTATATTCAGGCTTCTGTCTATGTTTTCACTCACCTAGTTCCCTACTCTTGGTATGTTCTTTCTCCTCAATCCTCTCTCCTTTACCCATATTTCTCTAATTTTTTCAAACCTCAATAAGTGTCACCTCCTCCAGAGAGCCTTTCCTGATCTTTCTGTCATTCCCAATAGAATGCCCACAGTCCTATACTTGTCTCACTGGGTAGTACTGCCTGGGATTGCTGTTCATTGTATCACTCACTAGACTGTGAGCAGGAAATATATCTTATTTATCTCTGTATTCTATAGATTGTATGGCCTTCTCCTCCTGTCACTAATCTGCCTCTCCATAAATTAGTCTCACACATGCAAGCTCCTATTTTACTATTTTGCTTGAAATATTCTCATCACTTTGGACTCAAATGAAGTTTTGTTTTGCAAATATGAAAATTGGTGGGTAAGAATGAATTTCTTGAAAACTTTGCCACAAAACTTTACACCAAAAGCCCCACTCTGTTAGCAAATACCAGCTCCAGCTATGACAAGTATAACAATCCTATGAGTTACTTAAACAAAAAATCATCATCTCTGTTTTACAAGTGATAAAAAATGAGTCCCACAGACGGGAAAATGGCAAAACTGAGACAAGAGCCCTGGTGTTCTGACTCTTACACTGGACCAGTTCTTTTCCCATACCACCACACATTCAATAAATCTAGTTAAAAATTCTCAAAATTTCAAAGCTGAAGTTATCATCAAACTTGGGCTCAGAAATGGCAAGAAATTCTTTACATACTAACTCAATCCTTTCAACCAATCTTTGTCTTAATTGAATAATTTACTTTTTGCAACCCATTGTTGAGGCTACAATATATAGTGGTTGAATGAAGGACTTTTACAGCAAAGAATATAGAATGTCAGAATTGGTTAGGAGCTTAGAGATAATTGATTCTAACCCCCTTTTTTTGGAGGGAAGGAGGCCTATAGATGGAAAATGACTTGCCCAGGTTCCTACAAGGAAATAGAATCAAGACCGGATTAAAACCAAGCCTCCTTACTTCTAGATCAACATTTTTTTTGCATTGCCCTACATGACCTACACCCAAATTTAGAAAGTGTGAGAGATGATATTGGTATAGAGTGGTATATCTATCTATCATTTATCTGTCTACATATTTGTCTACCTAGAGGTAGAAAAATCTATGTCTATCAATATCTATTTATAGTCAGATAAACTATCCATCTAGGGGCAGGTAGGTGGCACAGTAAATAGAGCACCAAGCCTAAAGTCAGGAACCCGAGTCCAAATCCTGCCTCAGATACTTGTTGGCTGTTGATCCCAGGCAAATCACTTAATCATGTTTGCCTTAATTTTACCATCTATATAAAGGGAACTGGTGAAGGAAATGGCAAACCACTCCAATATTTTTGCCAAGAAAACTCCAAATGGGGTCATAAAAAGTCATATACAACTGAATTATAATGAAGATAAACTATAGATAAACAGAGATACAGACACATAGATAAATAGATAGATAGATAGATAGATAGATAGATAGATAGATAGATAGATAGATAGATAGATA
>JAJPUD010002580.1:165358-213938 GCA_023553655.1 Myrmecobius fasciatus
ATAGATAGATAGATAGATAGATAGATAGATAGATAGATAGATAGATAATAGATAGAATTGGCTGTTTAGGCTTAATAATGTTTCTTTGTTGTGAAGGGTTCAGTTCTGATGTGGTAGTTGGAATGTGGGTATATATCTAAAAATGTGAAAACAAAAGGTATAATCTGCATCTAAAGTAAAGATTATGTAGACTGAATATGGATCACAATATAATATTTTCACCTTTGTTATTATTATTGATGTTTGCTTGTTTTTTTTTCTTTCTCATTTTTCCCCCTTTTGATCTGATTTTTCCTGCACAGCATGATATATGTGGAAATATTTTTAGAAGAACTGCATATGTGTACCTAAATTGGATTACATGCTGTTTTGGGGAGAGGGGAGGAGGGAGAGAGAGAGAAAAGGTTTTGCAAGCATGGATGTTGAAAACTATCTTTGCATGTATTTTTTTTTCTTTTTTGCTGAGGCAATTGAGGTTAACCAGGGCCACACAGTTTGCATGTATTTTGAAAAATAAAAAACAATTATTTTTTTAAAAAAGAAAACAAAGAATATGAATAAAATTTATCCTAAACATCAATTTGTGCTGGTAGCTATTTACTGGGGGAATGAAATGCACATCTTGTGCACTCCTAGTTGGGACAGAAATTAAGTCCTTCATTCTTTATAGCTATCAGTATCGTTGGTCTTCTCTCCCTCAATTCCACCTCTCTAAGAACCCACCCAATGGTAAATCTCTTCCTGTTTTGCAATAGTGAACTTTGGCTTAATGAAATTGGCTCCTCATAGAAACAGGCCTACATGACCTAGAAGCTGTTTCCTTTTAAACAGTTATCAAGAATTTTATTAAGCCATATGAAATGATTGCCAGGTATGACAGACAAACTGAGTGAAATAGAAGTTACACCCATGAAATGGAAAAAGATCTAAAGGAAAATATGTTGACTAGAACTTATGTGGGATCTGTGGGAGAATGTGGATAAGAACTGGTGCAGAGTAAACATTTAATATGTGTTTGTTGGTAGAATAAGACATAAATGGCTTATAATATTTAATTCATGTTAGTATTACATTTAAGGTTTGCAAAATTCTTTCTTAACAACAACCCTAAGAAATAGATAATATCTTCATTTTACAAAAGAGAAAACTAGTTCTCTGAGGGATTAAGTGTCTTCAGGGGTGTCCTGAGGACTCCTGAAATCTACTCATTAAATTTCCAAATTTACACCTCAGAAATCAACAAATACTACAAATTAGGGTTTGAGTTATTGTTTTGTTGATTGTCTAGACTAAAGAAAGTTATGGAGAAAATTTCAATAATGCTGATTAAACTTAAAAGTCTCTCCTTCCAAAAATTTTTTTTTTCAGAAAACTAGTTTTTAAACATTTACCAGCACATCTCTGACTGACTCATGATGTCACAGCTGTTAAGTGTTTAAAGTAGGAATATTTACATTCTCAATGAGATCATGGGACTACTGACATATTGAAGTACATCCTTAAACTCATGGCAAGTGAGAGATATACATCATTAAGGGTATGATGTCAGAAGTCATTAGGTCCAGCATCTTCATTTTACAGTTGAAAAACTGATTATCAGAAAGAGGAAATGACTTGCCTGTGGCCATAAAACGTCAAATTAATACCACAGTTGAAATGAAGACTTAGGTCTTTTAATTTTATGTGACACTCTTTCCATTACTCTATGTAACTTTATCATTCCACTATAAGAACTGTGGTATTGGATTAGTTTCAAGTCAATTGAATTCAATTCTCATAATGAGATTAATTCAACAAACATTAGACTCCTAAAGTGGGTAGATCATTGTACCAGGTTCGGGAAAGATTCAAAGATTAGATAAGAAATGCCTGTTATCCACCTGTCAGATTGGCTAAAATGACAGGAAAAGATAATGACAAATGTTGGAGGGGATGTGGGAAAACTGGGACACTGATGCATTGTTGGTGGAACTGTGAACGGATCCCGCCATTCTGGAGAGCAATTTGGAACTATGCTCAAAAAGTTATCAAACTGTGCATACCCTTTGACCCAGCAGTGTTTCTATTGGGCTTATATCCCAAAGAAATCATAAAAGAAGGAAAGGGCCCCACATGTGCAAGAATGATTGTGGCAGCCCTTTGTGTAGTGGCTAGAAACTGGAAATTGAATAGAAGCCCTTCAATTGGAGAATGGCTAAATAAATTATGGTATATGAATGTTATGGAATATTATTGTTCTGTGAGAAACGACCAGCAGGATGATTTCAGAGAAGCCTGGAGAGACTTGCATGAACTGATGCTGAGTGAAATGAGCAGAACCAGGAGATCATTATACACGGCAACAACAGTATTACATGATGATCAGTTCTGATGGACATGGCTTTCTTCAACAATGAAATGTTTCAAAACAGTTCCAATTGTTCAGGGAAGAAAGCCATATACACCCAGAGAGAGGGATGTGAAATGTGGACCACAACATAACATTTTCATGCTCTCTTGATATTTGCTTGCATTGTGTTTCCTTTCTTTGATTTTTCTTTCTTGTAGATACGATTTTTCTTGCACAACAATGATAAGTGTGGAAATATGTATACATATATTCGATTTGTCAAGTATTTTAACATAATCAACATGTAGTGGATATCCTGCCATCTAGGGGAGGGGAGGGGACTAGGGGGGAAAAGATTTGTAACAGAAAGCTTTGTAAGGGTCAATGTTGAAGAATTACTCATATATATGTTTTGCAAATAAAAAAGTTTTAATTAAAAAAAAAAAAGAAATGCCTGTGATCTCAGATGGCTCAATGAGGAGACAGTTAGAATGCCCAATAACATCAACCAAAAGAAATGAAGATCTTTTTTAGGGGAGAGGAGACAGAATGACCCTTGAGATGTGGCAGAGATCTCAGAAGTATTCATGACTTACATGAAAGCATAAATTACATTTTTGTCAAATTTGAAGATGACACTAATTTTGGAAAGATAGCTAATATACTGCATGACAAAATTAGAATACAAAAAGAACTCACAATGCATCATACCAAAAAACTCTAACAATGGAATGAACCTAATTAGATGATGTGTATTATGGACAAGGATAACATCTGTTGTGGTTGAGTTTTTTCAGTTTCAACTCTTTATGAGTTTCATTTTAACTCAGGTCTTCTGGACTTCAGATTGGGCACTTGATCCACTGTGTCACCTACCTCCTAACATCTTATATATGGGTTCAAAAAACCAACCTCATGTGTCCAAGATGAGAAACATGAAGGAGAAGGAGAAACATGGTTATAATGTGGTATAATTCTTAGGAACTCTATTGTCAACCTTATCACACACAAAGGGAGGTCACATTCCTAGTACTGTTATCTTGTCAACATGACTAAAGCTTGTTCAAATCAACAGATCAGTAAGGATCCTGCAGATAAGAGATCCTTCCTTCCCCTGAGTAGATACACTAGAAATACTCTTGCCCTATAAGTAACCTTTGTGACCAAAGTATCTTCATTATCCTGTACTAACATATCCTATTTCCTGTGTTCACTTCATGCAGTTGCTGATGTAGACATAATGTACATGAAGTTTGTTCTCCACTAGGACCCTTCCTAGCTTCTCCCTAACTCTATGGACCCTGCTCTTACTTCTCTCCCTCTTTACCTCTGACCTTTAAATAGTGTCCCTTCACTCCCAGTCAACTACTAGATTATCTTGATGTACCCATTTTTTTTTTCCTTTTTATGAAATGAAAGGACTCCTTGTAGCTATGAGAAGCTTTTGTAAATTTTTCACATTCCAAACCACTTTCCCAGAACCTGGTATTTCATCACTTACACAACAGTTACTGGCAAAAAGATCTGAAAATTGTAGTATACTTCATGTTCAATATAAGTTAACTGTGATATAGCAGTCAAAGAAATCAAAGCAATCTTAAACTAAAGGAAGAGAAAAAAAGTATAGTGTCCAGAATAAGGGAGACAATAGATCCAATGTCTATTTCATTTGAATTATTATATTCAATTATGATTCCATAATAAAAGAACATTGATAAGCTAGAACAGATCCAAAGATTGTGAAGAACTGGAGATAATAGCTGGGAATGATGATGGTTCATGCCTCTCACCTCTGCTAAGAGGAAGACCAAGGCTGGTAGATTGCTTAAGCTCAGGAGTTCTGAGCTACAGTAGAATTTAAAGCCAGATTTAGAATTTAAATCATATTATTTTCCAATTTTCCCAACAATTTTTTCAAATAGTGAATTCTTATCCTAGAAGCTAGAATCTTTGGGTTTATCAAACACTAGATTACTATAGTCATTGACTATTGTGTCTTGTAAACCCAACCTATTCCACTGATCCCCTCCTTTATTTCTTAGGTGTTTCTACCGCTAATGTGACAAGAGAAGGAAGACACCATTCTAATCAAGAAGTAGCAAAATGATCCTGGTAGAAGTCCAATCATTTAATTACTAGTGGGATCAAGCCCCTAATTAGTCATAGCACTTCTGGCCTACATGAGATAGGCAAATAGGGAGATGGGGAAGTAAAAAATGGGGGGATAGTGACAGAGACAGAAATCTATAGAGAGAGACAGAGAAGATAATTAGCCTGAAGAAGTAAAAAATTAAGGTTAAAATGATAGCCCTCAAATAATTATAGTACAGTCATACAAGAGAAATTAGACTTGTACAAAAGGCAAAACTTAAAAGCAATAGATAAAAGTACATGACCAAAAGTAGTGTGAGATAAAACTAGAAAAAGGATGGTGCTCATTTGGAGAGAGCCTTGAATAGCAAGCTAAGAAAATTGAACTTTTGAGGCATTATCCAGACAGTTAAGAATTTTGAGAAGCTGGGATGTAATTTAAAAGCCAGAACTTCCTAACTCTGATATCTATGATTCTCTTATTCTAAAGACCTAATTCTGAAATTCTATGTCCTGCTCTGTTTTTTTTTCAGCTCTTAAATAGAACATACCAAAAGTCTTATTTTGTTTAAGCAAACTATGCAGTTTAAAGCTTTAATTGCATTCAGACGCATTAAGATTTTGGGGGCATCCAAGTGTCATGTACTAAATTTTTTTCTGTAGGGATGATCACAGAAGTTATTTAAGGAAAGGAGATAATACAGTTATCCCTTCCACATCATGATTTTCTCCATCATGGTTTCAATATATCATGGGTAGGCATAAGAAATCAAATGGAAATTTGGGAAAGTTTTTGGAAGCCACAAAAACACAAAAGCTAACAAATGACAAAGAAACTCAGAAATGCACAAAATATATGAAGAGTATTGTATAATATAGCCTATAACAAAATACTTAACCCTAATTTTATAATAAAATACCATAAATACCCCTTAAAAAAAGAAAAAGAAAATTCAGACTTCTCTAGTTTGAAGGGAGGACTAAAAATTTTTACATGGATTTTCCAAATCCACAGAGGATAACTGTACTCTGTAACTTTGGACAAATCTAAGTATTATAGAATATTAGAACTGGAAGGTACAGAAAATCCAGAAAAGATATATATTAATTATGAAAAGTGAAGTAAGCGGAGCCAAGAAAACAATATTCACAATGACCATAATAACTTAAATGGATGGAGCAATCAAAAAAGAATGCTGTGAAATTACAACATTGTCCCCAAAAAAGAGATGGAAAAAGAAAAAGAAAAAGTATTTTTAAGCCCCTATCATGTGCCAGACTCAAACATTACCTTATTTGGCCTTTACAACAACACTAGGAGGTAGGTACTATTATTATTTGCATTTTACAGTTGAGAAAACTAGGACAGATTCTTAGTCTTGACCAGATGGGTCACACATAGTGAGTACCTGAGGTCAAATTTGAACTCGTTTTGGTTTTTTGTTTGTTTGTTTGTTTTTTAAGACAAGTATCCACCACTCTTTTGCAGGAATAGGGGCACAGGTTGGAGCATTGCATATAACGTCAGAACTCTCATGAGTCAATTGATTTTGCTGATTTCTTTTAGTTTTCTTTCTCTGTTTAAATTATTTGACAAAAGAGATGGTATTGAGAAGGTAAGGAACAGGATCCAGTAAAAATGTAGGCTATAGAAAAGCAAAAGATCTCAATGAAATCTATTTAAATAATAAATTTTAAAATAACTGAAAGACATGTTTATTAACTTCTGTAAGCCTCAGTTTCCTCATTTGTAGACTAAAAAAAAATAATCCCTGCCCTGACTTCCTTACATATCACTGAACTCACCTGGAGCTCAGAAGGATCCAATTAGCTTAATTCAACAAGCATTTATGAAATACCTAAACTTTGATGAGTTAACATTCTGAGTGACTGTCCAATAATGAATTATCTCACCTGTGACCCCAAGAAGTTGTTTCCTTGGGGCAGCTACATGGTGCAGTGGATAGAGCACCAGCCCTGAAGTCAGTAGGATCTGAGTTCAAATGTGGTCTCAGACACTTAACCCTGGGCAAGTCACTTAACCCCAATTGCCTCAGTGCAAAAAAAAAAAAAAAAAAAAAAAATTGTTGCATGTGCAGTGTCTACAACTTGATAAAATCCTCTCAGCAGATAGGCTACACCAGGTTGAGGATAACTGACAGGTCTCAAAAGTCATTGAGACTTGCCTGGAGGAATGGGCAGATGAGAACACACTATTCCAATGGCCATGAAGGCAGCTGAAGCAGGTGCTGTGCAGTGCTTAGAGGTTGGTTAGACATTGAAGATGCCAATCCTGGGCACTCTCCAGTTATCATGACTTTTGTCCTGCCACTAAACTTTGATATAGGAAGAGATAATAAGGCTCACACTTTGGAAAATTCTGTCTCCTTAAATTCAGTTCACTTGCAAATCAAGACATCACCACATAGTATCATTGGCCCTCTTCGAAAATGAAAAGCAAATAGCAATCCTAAGAAAAGAGAGAATATGCTATGCACATGACAATGATTTTTTTCTTTTTAAAAAATACCTCCTCAAAAAAAAAAAGAAAAAAAGAAAAGAGGAAGGGAGCTAAAGAAAATAAGTAAGGGCTTCCTCTAATTTTTTTTTTAGAAAGATAACGTCAGGGGCACTTAATGAGGATCAAATTTAGAAATCTGTTAGAGTGGGAACAGAAAGGTTAAAATCTAACATGAACAAAAATTTGAGGAAAATGCCAAAGAAAACAGAAAAACAAAAACAAACAAACAAACAAAAAACCTTTAAGACTGCCCTTTCTCCCCTTAAAATGTGATCTTTGCATGGGCAAGGACCTGAACTAAAACTTGTCTGCCTCTCCTAAGTGCCTAGCACAAGATCCAGCACAAAGTGGGTTATGAAATAGACACTATACAAATAAAAGGACAGATAAGTCTCAAAAGTTGGATCAGGCAAGCAGCACACAGCCACCAAATGGCAGAGAGAAAGTGGAATTATTCAACTCCTATCTTGCTTGTCTTCTCCAATAAGGAAATTGATCTTCAAAGAAGAAAGAGACAAATTGTCAGTATTAAAAAGGAAGGAAAGCCCAAGATTGGTAAAGAAGTAGTACAAGCAATAATAATGCATTTATATCATACTTTAAGTTGACAAAATATTTGCCTCGGAAGAGCATATTTTACAACTATGAATAGGGAAGGAGCTCTTGACAAAACAAGAGATAGAAAGATTATTAGAAATGAAATAGACAATTTTGATTACATAAAAATGAAAAATGAATGAAGACAAATAAAAATTGCTAATATTAGAAAGGAAATAGATAACTGGAGAAAAAAATTTTGCCCCCCAAGTTTCTCTGATAAAGGTCTGATATCTAAGACATGTAAGGAATTGATTAAAATATGTCAAGAGCCATTTCTCAATAGAATAAGCATTAAAAGTAGACGATCCTCTTTTTTAAATAGCTTTTTATTTTTCATGCAAAAGTTGTTTTCAACATTCACCTTTGCAATCCAACCATTCTGGAGAGTAATTTGGAATTATGCCCAAAGGGCTATAAAACTGCACATATCCTTTGATCCAACAATGCCTCTATTGGATCTATATATCAAGGAAATTATAAAGGAGGGAAAAGTTCTCACATGTACAAAAATGTTTATAGTAGCTCTTTTTATGGTAGCAAAGAATTGGAAAATGAGTAGATGCCCATCAATTGGGGAATGGTTGAATAAGTTATGGTATATGAAAGTTATGGAATATTACTGTTCTATAAGAAATGATAAACAAGCTGATTTTAGAAAGGCCTGGAAAGATTTATACACACTGATTCTGAATGAAAGAAGCAAAATGAGGAATACATTGTACACAGTAACAACAAGATTGTGCAATAATCAACTAAGAAAAATTTGGTTCTTTTCAGCTGTTCAGTGAAACATGGCAATCTCAAACTTTGGATAGAAAATGCCATTTTTATCCAGAAAAAGAACTATGGAGATTGAATGGAAATCAACATATGCTATGTTCAATTTTTTTTCTGTTTTTTTTTCTTTCATGGTATTTCCCTTTTGTTCTAATTTTTCTCTCCCAACATGATTCATAAAAAAATGTGTATTTAAAAAGTTAATCTATGTATAATCAGAAAAAAAATTAAAAATTCACCTTTGCAAGACCTCGTGTTCCAGATTTTTCTCCCTTCATTCCTCCTCCTCCCTCCCATAGAGCAAGCAATCCAATATAGATTAAACAAGAAGCAGCCAATTCTCAAAAGAAAAATAACCTATCAACAACTACATGTTGAAAGTTGCCAAATCCTATCATTTCTACCTTCATAACGTCCCTGATATATGCGCCCTTCTCTCTGCTGACACTGCCATCACCCTGATACAAGCTCTCATCACTTCACACCTGGATTTCTGAACTAGGATCCTAATTAATTAATCTTTCTTCTACAAGTCTCTCCTGCCTGCAGTCCATTATCTAGTTAGCTGTCAAAGTGATCTTCCCAAAGCACATTTCTAACAGTGCTACTCCCTCTATTCCACGAACTCCAGAGACTCCCCCTTTTCTTCAAGATCAATATATATAAATTGTTATCTTTAGCTTTTGAATTCCCCTGTAACCTGGTTCCTTCCTACCTTTCTAGGCTTTTTATATCTTACATCTCCTCACATATTCTGTGATCCAGCGACACTGACTTCCTTGCTGTTCCTTACACAAGATAACTCTATCTTGTAACTAGGCATTTTCCCTGGCTGTTCCCCATGCCTGGACCTCTGTTTTTCCCCTAGAGTAGGGACTTTCTTTTACTTTTCTTTGAATTACTAGCCTTTAGCATGGTGACAGGCATGAAGTTGGTATGTAATAAGTACTAGCTGATTAACTTAGCAAACTGAAAAGAGTTCTAAATCATTAATAATGATGTTTCTGTCCTTCGTTCATGACATCAGGAGGTGACATGCAAGTGAATTGGATTTAAGTGAAGGGGAAGCTGGGCAAAGTCACCACCTTCATTTTCTCCTCTGGAGTCTTCTGGGTCCAGTGGCCAGATGTAGATCGAGATGACTAGAGATGGCCTTCAAATCATTAATAATAAGAAAAATGCAAACATAAAATTCTGAGGTTCCATTCAATTGGTAAAGATGACAAAAAAGAACAAAGAATCTTTGAAGTAGCTATAGGAAGACAGCACATTAATAGATTGTAGAAGAGCTATAAATGGTTAAGTCATTCTGGAAAGCAATTTAGAATTGTTCCTGCAAAGTCACTAAATTACATACTTTTTGACCCAGTGATTCTTCTACAAGTCATGTGCCCCAGAAGAAATAAAAGAAAAGCAGGAAAGGAATCACATTCAAAAATGTTCATAGCAGAACTTTTTATTGTAGCAAAGAACTGGAAACTGAAGGGGGTGCCCATCAATTGGAGAATAAACAAATTATGGCAAGTAAATAGAATATTATTATATATTTTTAAATTTCATCTAATTTTTAGGTTATACATGTATATTCATTTTTTTTTTAACATTTTCCATATAAGTCATGTTGGGGAAGGAAAAAAGGAAAAATCACAAGAAAGAAAAATAAAGTGAAAATAGTATGCTTCAATCTGCATTCAGTCTGTCTGGATGTAGATGGCTCTGTTCATCCAAAATTTTTTAGAATTGCCTTGGATCACAATAGCTGAAAAGAGCCAAGCCTGTCATAGTCGATTATCATACAATCTTACTGCTGCTGTACACAATGTTTTCCTGATTCTGCTCCCTTCACTCAGCATCAGCTCCTGTAAGTTTTTCCAGGCCTTTCTGAAATCATCCTGCTGATCATTTCTTACAGAACAATAATATTCTATAACATATACCATAACTTATTCAGCCATTCCCCACTTGATGGGCATCCACTCAATTTCCAGTTCTTTGCCACTACAAAAAAAGCTGCTACAAACATTTTTGCACATGTGGGTCCTTTTCCTGCTTTTATAATTTTTTGGAAATAAAGGTCCACTATTGGCATTGCTGGATCAAAGAGTACACACAGTCTTATACAGAGTTTTATAGCCCTTTGGGCGTAACTCCAGATTGATCTCCAGAATGACTAGATCGGTTCACAATTCCATCAACAATGCAGTGAATGAAATATTATTACAATGTAAGAAATCATGAAATGAATGGATTCAGAAGGATCTGAAAGTGCATATATGAACTATACAGAATGAAATAAGCAGATCCAAGGAGAGCAATTTATATTGTAAAGAAAACCAATTTTAAAAGAGGTAAGAATGCTAAAGAATACAGTGACCAACCATAATTGCAAAGGGCTGATAATAAAGCATGTTCCCCACTTTTAGCACAAAAGCATGATGGACTAGAGAATCACAGAATAAGACACATTTTCAAAAGTCCTCAATATGTGGATTTCTCTTGACTATGACAACTTGTTTCAAGGGAGGGTTATTAAAAATTTGGCAGGAAGAACTAGTAATAATGATGCAAAAAAAAAAAAAAAGAAGAAGAAGAAGAAGAAGAAAATAGTGTCAACAAAGCATTTTTTAAATGGCCAGAAGAGAGCAAAAATAGGTTCAGAGGAAAACACAGATACATAGGACAACTTTGAAACTGATATGCTGAATTTAAAAATCAACTTGTATATAATGATTTCGTTTCATATTTTGTCTTCTTTTTCTGTCATATGTATATGGAATGTTTATATTGGTTTTTGTCAAGTTAAAAACAAAAAATCTCCTTAAAAATCTTTTCCTCACAGTGATCCTTGGATAATACAAGTATTTTGTTGTTGTTCCAGATATAATTTCATTAGTGTAAGGAAGTTCTAGTGAGTAAATGCCCTCTCTAATGAACATTGATCATCTGTCTACAATTTATAGTATTTTTCAGAGTTTTCTGGGACACTGAGATGTTAATTGACTTGCTCTAAATCATACAGCCAATATATGTTAGGTCTTCTTAAATCAGACCCCTCAGTACAAATATGATTGCTCTCACTTTCCCCATGAAGAACCAAAGGCTCAGAGAGTTTAAATGATTGATAGCACATGGCATGGCAGAGGCCTAGCCACAATGGGAACCAATGTCTTCTCCACTGCACCATATTGCTTGGAAGGACAACTAACTGACCTACATTTGTTTCCAGAACTATGTTCAGGGCATGCTAGAACCGGCTCAAAATGGCTTTTGGGGACCTATTGAATTTTTAGGATGAGCATTTCCATGTCAGAAATTGGCAAATACTGTAAGTCAAGAGTTTGATTTATTGTTTTTATTGTCTAGACTTAAGAGAGTAATGGAGAAAATGCAGAGTAAATTCAAGTGTTACCAATGTATTTCTTTTTTGAGAGCTTATTGTTAAAGATTTATTCACACTCCTCTGCTACATTCTCTTGAAACAAGGAACTAAAGTCAACATTTAACCAGTGATTAATATAATCTACACTTGGGTTCCAAGATCAACCACACAAATACAGAATGTGAGCAGCATGGCAAAACCACCATGCTCATTACCATGCTCAGGAGTTTTATTGGATTCATTGGTTTAATTCTGGTCATAGTAGAGCATGGCAGCCTAAAATGTTTAACTGGTCTCAGACATTGATAGAAAGTATTATGTCTATGAAAAAAGGTGACAGCTGTGCTGTCCCCTGCTCTATCCAAACTTTTTTTAAAGATTGTGCTCAGTTCTAGATGCTATACTTGAAGAACAATGATGACAAAGGAGACCACTCCATTGGAGAATGGCCTGAAGGAATTAAGAATGTTTATCAATAGGAGGATGAGTTAAAGGAAAGTGGGATGTTTATCATGTAGAGAACAAGAGGCTTAGGGGAAAGCACAATTGCTGTTTTCAAATATTTGAAGGCTGTCATGTGCAAGAAGGATTAGATTTGTTTGGATTGGCCCCAGAGACAGAACCAGCAGCCAAAAAGTAGAAGTTGCAAGAAGGAAGATTTAGGCTAGATGTTAGAAGGGGGAAACTTCCTAATAATTAGAACTGGAAAATAAAATGAGCTGCCTTGGAAGATGTCCAGTTTCCCCTCACTGGATTTCTTTCAAGTAGAAGTTGGAAAACCCCTTTTTGGGATTGTGTAGAAGCATTCTTTAAGTATTATAAATACTCAAACTACAAAGGACAGATGAAGGAAGGCAGTATCTGTATCCAGAGAAAGAATTGATGAATTGAAGTATGTATAGCATTGTTTTACAGACATATACACATGTATATACATACATATATTTACACATACATATTTGTGTTTACTGGTAAACATCTCTAGGGGTGGGGAGGGGAGAAAAAAAAGGAGAGAAAAAGGAAAACTACATAACTATTACATATTTCAAAGGAATAGCAAGTTATACATAATATTTGCAGTTTCATGTATAATCATCTTTTTATTTTGCTATGTTATAGAAATTCTTGTTTTATGTCTTAATTTCAGAATGAAACAAATATATTTTTTAAAGCAGCATTCTTGATCAGGTATATATTGGAATAACTTGTCTCTAAGGTTTCTTCCAGAGATAATTAGGTGGATAGATTGCTGGGACTAAAATCAGAAAGACTCATCTTCCTAAGTTCAAAACTGGTCTCATACACTTACTAGCTGTTTGACCCTAAGCAAGTCATTTAACTCTGTTTGTCTCATTTTCCTCATCTGTAAAATGAGCTGGAGAAGGAAATGTCAAACCCATTACTGAAATGATTGAACAAAAATAATAAAGATGCCTTCCAAGTCTGAAATCCTGGGATTCAGAGATTTCACATGAATCTCAAGGATAAGGACCTGAGTCTAAATATTCCTCTGATCTGGATGTCAGAATCTTGCTCCTTTTATTCTCATGATAGTGAGAATAAAATAAAAATTCTGAAATGTTTATTTGGCCAGTCAGGCCTGAGATGAAAGAAGGTTAAATAGGACCCTGGACATTTGTGCACCATCACACAAAAAGGCAAACAAGTGTTTGGCTCCTGGCCTAGAAAGACATGCCTAACTAACTGAACTGATTGTTCCAATTCCCCTCACTCTGCCCCCACATAGTTGATACTGATGCATCTGAGCCTCATTTTTTGCAGTTACTCTATCGGGGAAGAGTTGTAGGGAATTTGACATCCTGTGAATGAAGTACAATCTTCTTGTTGACTTAGTATCTTTTTTGACACACTCAATCTTCATCTCTGACCCATTTGCTAGAGATGGGAGTTCCAGTAACTTTTAATTTGGGTGGGGGAGAGTGTGATTTTTTAAATATAATGATTATAAAGTACTCCTATTGAGGAAATTTTATCTACCAATGTAGATGAATATATGCTCTGCAACGTGGAGTTTTAAAGTGTTTCTTGGTACACTGAAACTTCAATTTACCAAGGAGCATACAGTCTGGCAAATCTTATTATCAGCCTGTTATGTGCTATGTCACTGGTGGGGTGACTATTGCCAAAGAAGGGAAGATAGGGAGTGAGCTCAGTCATTCATCCCAGAAACAGATGGAATCGACCACAGTTTATCCTTTCTGTTCCATTTTTGCTTTGTGGACTCCAAGAGAGCATCAGTCAGGATTCGACAAACATAAATACTTATGGAGTCAAAACTATACATATGACAAATTTGGTGGAGGAAGTATGATATGGAAGACAATTGGAGGATGGTGAGGGAGAGGTAAACTCAACAACTTTGAGGACATTCCCACTCCCATTTCCACTCTGAATGCAGCCATGCCAGCAAGGATTGTCCCATATGGGAGCAATTGTCCCCTGTATCTCCAAAGGACCCTCAAGTAGGGAATGAGAAGAATTGTTGCCTCAGGGAGGAAGTGTGGAAGTATATACACTGCTGGTGAATATTGAGACCATGAGTGTCTCCATGTTAAGGGCAACTGAATTTAGAGCCAGAGGAAATAGCTTTGAATTCTTGCTACTTATTGGCTATGTAACCCTCCCTTGGCCTCAATTATCTCATCTGTAAAATGAAACAATTGTATTGGGTGGTATCTAAGGTCCCTCACAGCTATAAGCCTATGATACTAATCTGAAAATGAAGTTCCTTCCAGCCCTAATTCTTATGAGGGAAAGAGGCTAGGCTCTAATACAAGCCAGCCAGAATCTCTAAACCATAGCCTGTTTTAACCTAGTACTTGCTTTTCTTCTAGGCACATATACCTCTCTCCAGCCTGCTCCTCAGACCTTCACCCTGAAGCTACACCATTCCCTAGTTCTAATCCTGGAGGCTCTAAAATTCACACATTAGAATTATCTTCTAACTCTCTTGCCCTGATTTGCCAGTTCATGCCTGGTACTCCATTTAATGAGGGCTCCCAGGTTCATATTTTTCATTTTTCGCTCCTTACTTTTTTTGCAAAATCCCCTTATTTTGGGGTCCCCTTCCCTTTCATGTGTTGACTTTCTCCATTAGAATGTAAGCTTCTTGAAGACAGGGACTGTTTTTCCACTCCTATTTGTATCCCCAGAGCTTAACATAGTACTTGGCATACAGTAAGTACTAAATAAATGCTAGCTGACTGACTGACTGATATATGGGCCAATTTGATCTCAGATATATCAGCCAAGACTTTACAAGTATCTGTATACCTTAAATACCCTGTTTGAAATGTGGAAGCAATAAGCTCTTTTTTTTTTTTTAGCCCAGCTCAGCTGATTGTCAAAACCAGTACTTGCAGAATGTATTAGCCTCAATATTACCTGTATTGTCTCTTCTGCCTTCATAACTGTTAGTGGACTATTCCTTCTATAATACTCACCTAGACTAGATAACTCTTGAGAAATTCATTAGGAGAGAGTTGGCCATGAAGAAGGGATGAATTCTTTTGGCTACAGCTTTCTATTAAAACATGGAAAGGTTGGGATCTACATTGGACTGGTGGAGAAGGCTACCACAATGATGGAATTATAGATCTTTTTTTTTTAATTAAAACTTTTATTTGCAAAACATATGTATGGGTAATTCTTCAACATTAACCCTTACAAAGCTTTCTCTTACAAATTTCCCCCCCCCTACTCCCTACTCCTCCCCTAGATAGCAGGATATCCACTACATGATAATTATGTTAAAATACTTGATAAATTGAATATATGTATACATATTTCCACACTTATCATTGTTGTGCAAGAAAAATTTTATCTACAATAAAGATAAATCAGAAAAAGGAAACACAATGCAAGCAAACATCAATAGAGAGCATGAAAATGTTATGTTGTGGTCCACATTTCACATCCCTCTCTCTGGGTGTATATGGCTTTCTTCACTGAACAATTGGAACTGGTTTGAAACATCTTATTGTTGCAGAAAGCCATGTCCATCAGAACTGATCATCATATAGTCTTGTTGCTGTGTATAATGATCTAGTTTTGCTCATTTCACTCAGCATCAGTTCATGCAAGTCTCTCCAGGCCTCTCTGAAATCGTCCTGCTGGTTGTTTCTCACAGAACAATAATATTCCATAACATTCATATACCATAATTTATTCAGCCATTCTCCAATTGATGGGCATCCTTTCAATTTCCAGTTTCTAGCCACTACAAAAAGGGCTGCCACAAACTTTCTTGCACATGTGGGCTCTCCTTACACAGATTTCACAGGTTGTGTAGAAGATACAATAAACACAGTTTATATTTATGTAGTACTGTTATATTTTTTAAATCTCTTCTTCACAAATATCCTGTGTACTAAGATGGCAGAACTATATTATTATCCTTGTATTATAAAATGATATCTGAGTTTAATGAAGTGACTTGCTTGAGCTCTCACAAATGAGCCCAGATCTCTTAATTCTAAATCTAGGGTTTACTCCTGCACTCTGTACTTTCTCTTAAATAGATAGATGATGCAGTAGATAAAGCCCTGGAGTCAAGAAGATTCATCTCCTGAGTTCAAATCTGGCCTGAAACATTAATCAGTATTGGTCCACTGACTAAGGCAGGCAAGTCACTTTACCCTATTTGCCTCTGTTTCTTCATCTGGAAATTGAGCTAGGGAAGAACATGGCAAACCACTCCAGTATCTTTACCAAGAAAACCCCAAATAAGATCACAAAGAATCAGTCACAACCAGAATGACCAAACAACAACATATTTCCTCTTAGCAAAAATAATAAATCACAACTCACATGTAAATAGTTTTATGATTATAAAAGCATTATATATCCATTTTCTTGCTTCATCCTCACCAGAACCCTCTTTTACAGATAAGCAAATTAAAGGCTCAGGATCAAATTGAAAAGCAATCATTAAGCATTATCTATATGCCTAGGACTGTGCTAAATGCTAGGAATATAAAGAAAGGCAAAAACAGTCCCTGTCCTTAAGGCATGCACATTCTAATGGTGAAAATAACATATACATAACTAGATATATAGATATGGAAAGTAATCTCTAAAAGGAACATACTAGCAGCTGAAGGAGATTGGGTAGGGTCTGGGAAAGGTACAGAAGGGATCTGAGCCAAAATCTTGAAGGAAGCCAGGAAAGTGAAGAGACTGAATTGAGGTGGGAAAACATTCCAAGCATGGGGGACAGCCAGTGCAAATGCCTGGAGGCTGGAAATGGAGGGATTTATGAAAGAAATAGAGAGATTAATAGGTAAAAAGAATAGAAAGGTGGGAAGGAGCCAAGTTGTGAAAGGCTTTAAATGCTAAACAGAGGTTTTTTGTATTTGAATCTGGAGCCACCAAAATTTATTGATTGTGGGAGAGGGAATAAGGGAGAGAAGTGGAAATGACAATCAGTTTACCTGCAGTGATACAGCAGAAGTGGGCTGTGAATCCTGGCCTTGCAACCCCAAGGTAGGCCCTGGTAAATGATAGGTACAGGTAAATGATAGGTGCTGTTGAATGCCCCTGTCCCAGTGCTCAGCTTCCCTCCTTCCTCTGTCTTTAACATTAATGTATAACTTGGCCTGAGCCCAGGAGGAGTTTCTGTATCACACAGTGAGGACTCTGTGTGGGGCACTGGGTGCTGGAATGAGACAATGTTGACTTATCCTTGTGTACAAACGTTTCCTCTCCCCGGCAGAGAGGAGTGGCCCACCCTCCCTGGAGATGAAGCCTTAGTTAAAGGTGCTAAGGCAACTGGCCAAGGGCCAGAACCTCCTAGGGTGCCTTTTGCAGCCTTGGTGAGCAAATCTCCATGGGCATTCCCTCTAAATTAGGCTTTTAAAAGTTTAATCATTAATTGGGAAAGTTGGTCTTTGACTTCAAGTTGGTATTTGGGATCCAAGCCCAGAAAGTCATTATCTTGGACAAATTATGAAAAAAAAAATCACTTTTAGTTACCTTGGGATTGATAAAACTTGAATCAACAAACTCCAAAGCATATGCATAATTCCCATTTATCAGGACTTTCTGAAGGGAGATAATAACCACAGTTCCCACTTTTAAACTACAGTTGCTGGAAGCATATCTCTCAAAGTGGCCCTAGGAATTAGGGGTCAGGAGAATGATTACTTACATCTTACAAGTAAGCAAACTGAGTCTTGAAGGGACTAAATAACATGCTCAAGAACAGGAGTGAGTCATTAAAAGCACCAGAATCAGAACACATCTCCTGATATTATGCCCAAGGGTCTTCCCACTACTTGTTAGCTTGCAATAAATAAAGCTAAGAGCTATCATGTTTATAGCAGCTAAGAGTCTTCATAGCTTCATCTCTTAGCATCTTCACAATAATGCTTGAAGGTAGGGAGTACTACACTCATTCTACTTATGGGAACTTTAGCTCATAGGGGTGAAGTGATTTTTCTAAGATTACACAGGAAGTCATTAACATGCTAGGGAGGAAGGCAGATCTCAGTCAGTTAACAAGTCTTATTGTATTATAGACATTGTGCTAAGTATGATGGATACAAAAAACGGGCAAAACAGGGTCCTTGCCCTGGTGGAGGTTACTTTCTAATGGGGGAGACAACATATAAATAGCTTGTACATAGAGAGAGTAAATGAAGAGGACACTAGAAACTGGGGGAAGCTGGGGAAGCTGTTGTAGTTATTGCTCTTTCTTCCTTCACAAAGATTATCAATGACGTTTAAGCAAGGCACACCTGTGCAGAGTCATCAGTCTCACTCCTTCAAAGGCATTGGAGTACACTAGTAAGAAATAAGTCAAAACACCTAGCTATGGCTCTGGATGCAGTGGGAGACCTTGGCCTTTTTATGCTAAGGTCTTTCCCAAGTCTCGGTTTGTCTGAGGCAAACACCAATTCAAATAATTAAAGGTTTTGTAAGAATTGAGACTAAAGTTGGCCTGGTTTGCTTTCATAAGTTTAGAGTTTTCTGGCCAGAACAGAAACAATCACTATTTACACTCACTCTGATCCATCAAAACCCAAACAATCAGCTGGGACCTATTATTGGCTATCAGAGAAAGCCAGAATGATTTGGATTTAAAGGCATAGTCTACTAACTATTTGAATCACAATGGGCTTTAACAAAACCTGGTTTTTCAGAGCTATATTTCGAGAAATCATAAATGAAAACTACATGGGACGAGTTAATTGTTGCAGGGTTTTTTTTTGGGTGGGAGAGAAATAAATAGGAAGAAAAAAATTCTAGCCCCAAACCTCAAGATATCTTGTAAAGCCTAAGTTCGAGAGTTAAGAAGGGAGAGTATTATAAGAATTATAGAAAAGGAACAGAATAAGATAATATTTTGTTCAAGAAACAGCAAGTAAGCCTAGTCTTAAAGAAATGGGAATGGGGATTTTCCTGAAGAGGAAAAAAAGCAAAGGGAAGGAATAGGAACTTCCTAACTGAGCCTAGAGGAAGAAAGGTCATGTTATAGCAGATAGATAGCTGCCAGAACCATAACTGAAAATTGCTATTCTTGGGGAAAACTCAACGTGGAGTTGGGGGGAGGGAAAGGTTTCTAAATTTCCACTGCAGGGAGAAAGTAAAAGTGGGAAATCAAAGATAACTGGAGCATGAAGATAAGAGTTGGACAACAGGATACCATTGTACACAGCAACAACAAGATTACACAATGATCAATTCTGGTGGATATGGATCTTTTCAACAATGAGACGATCAGACCAACTCCAGTGATCTTGTGACGAAGAGAGCCATCTACACTCAGAGAGGACTGTGGGAACTGAGTGTGGATCACAACATACAATTTTCACTTTTTGTTGTTGCTGTTTGTTTTCATTTTATTTTCTTTCTCATTTTTTTTCCTTTTTATTTAATTTTTCTTGTACAGCAAGATAATTGTATAAATATGTAGGCATTTATTGTACTTAACACATATTTTTACCATGTTTAACATATATTGGATTACTTGCTATCTAGGGAAGGTGGTGGAGGGAAGAGGGGGTAAAATTGGAACACAAGGTTTTGCAAGGGTTAATGTTGAAAAATTATCCATGAATATCTTTTGAAAATTAAAAAGCTTTGATAATAAAAAAATTTTTTTAAAAGAGTTGGACAAAATAATCTTCAAGACTCCAACCATCTGTGAGTTCATGACTGTTTCCATTGCCCATAACCCACATCATCTCTCACTACTGAGAACTCAATGATTCATCATGCCCCCTCTCAAATGCTTAGAAACCTATTGCATTCCTCTCATGAAATCAGGAATCTCAGCACTGGAAGGGGCTTCAGATGGCATTCATGCTTATGCTCAATGCTTATGCATTTTATGAAATTCCTAACAAGTGATCCCCTAGCTCATGCTTGAATACCTTCAGGAAGAAGGTCCGTCATTAAGAAGGGATGAATTATTTTGGCCATAACAACTCAAACTGTCTACTAAACTATTTATCCAAGATAGATCATTTTATTTGTATCAAGCTCTCATTGTTAGAAAAGACTCATTATATAGGGCCAAAATCTGATTTCCTCTACTCATGGGGTTTGAAAAATCCCGGTAATTCCCACCTCTGGTCCCACCTGCCTACCATGTGATCCCAACTCCTTACTGCAATATCACTGTCCTCAGTAGATAAAGATGGAATTGCCAGTGTAGCCTTGCTAGACTGAAAGGTTCTTGAGGCCAAAGGCTGGGTCTTATTCATCCCTATGTACCTCCATCCTAAATCTGACTTTGTCTAAAATAAGGACTCAAGGAATTTTTGCGACCATAGAAGAATGTCTAAATCCAAATGTGAGATGAACAAAAGGCGTATTCTTAAATTAATAGCAATGATAGCTGACTTGGCATAAAGCAAATGTGATTTGCAACTTACAAAACACTTTATGTCCATTCTTTCATTTGATTTGCACAAGAATAACATAACATTCCTTATGTATAGATAATAAATAGATAAGGAAAATTGAGGTCCAGAGAGATAATTTTTTTTGTTTGTTGAGGCAATTGGAGTTAAGTGACACACAGTAGGAAGTGTCAAGTGTCAATAGTAGATTTAACTCAGGTCTTCCTGACTTCAAGGCTGGTGCTCTATCCACTGAAACATCTAGCTGCCCCTCAGAGAGATAATTTCATTTATACCTATGGTCACACAGTCAGATAGTTGTGAAGTCATTTTTTGTGGCCAAGTCTTTGTGACTCCTTTTGGGGTTTTCTTAGCAAATATATTAGAATGGTTTGTAATTTCTTTCTCTAGCTCATTTTACAGATTGAAGAACTGAGGCAAATAGAGTTAAGTTACTTGCCCAGGCTCATAAAATTAATGTTTGAAACCAGATTTGAATACTCAAAGAGGAGTTCTCCTGGCTTCAGACCCAGAATTCTATCCACTTTATCACCTAGCTACTCATATCAAGCACAGTAGCATGCAAAGCCTGTTCTTATGATTCAAGTCTAGGTCTCTTTGTGGGTGAAGTTCAACAAAAGCCTCTCTCCCCAAAAGAGTAGCACAAGAGAATAAAGAGCTGGGGGAATTCCTGGTGGCTCAGAGTGCCTGCCAATTTCATTTATTATTCTTTGCTCTCTATTTGATCTTGTTTTTCCTCAGGGAGGAGCCTCCCATGATGTTGACCTGCTGTTATTTTTCCAAGTCATGCTCCATACAATGAGACCAATGCAGAAAGCACTCCCTCCTCCCCAGGACCTGATGAGCCAGTTTGTGGGTCTGGAACAGATTGGTATATTATCCTGTCTGGAACAGACAAGGGAGGGCTGTGAAAATAGTACTGTACCAAAAGTCAGAGGGTGTGAGTCAAAGCCTGATCTTTAGTAGTGATTAACTGGTCAGATCCCTTCTCCTTTCTGGGCCTCTCTAGTCCCTTCTCTATAAAATTAGGATGTTGTCCTCTACCAGCTGGAAGGCCCCTCAAGCTGTGAGATGCTTTCTTGTCCCTAATTTCTAGGCTATTTTGAGTTCTCTCTTTCCTCTGGAAACATGGAAAAGAGGAAACTGGAACCAGATTCCTTGTTTGTTCTCAGTCACCTGGTCAAACTCTGGGACAAATTGCAAACCTTAAGACACCATAAAAATGTTAGTTATTATTGCTATTATTACAACTGAAGAATTGTATACTTGTGTGAGGAAATGGGGGTCAAAGAAGAGAGTGATTTATAGATATTTTATTTATATCAGTAAATATATTTAACATAAATATATACTTATATACATATACATTAATCACTATACATAAAATCACTATAAATACTTATAAATAGGAATATGAGACTATATAAATGTACAAATAAAAATATATACCTATAATAAACAACACTTTTATAGAGCTTTAAGGTTTGCAAAATGGTTTTTTAAATGTTTTCATAACAGGATTGTTGTTGTTGAGTCCCTTTTTTCAGTTATATCTGACTCTTCTTGACCCTGTTTGAGATTTGCTTGGCAAAGATACTGGAGTACTATGCCATTTCCTTCTCCAGCTCATTTTACGGATGAAGAAACAGGGTTAAGCGATTTGTTTAGGGTCATACAGTTGGTATGTTTTTGAGGCTGGTTTTGAACTCATGTCCTCTTGACTCCAAGGATATCCCTGAGCCAACTAATTGCCCTTTAACAACAGTATAAGTGTTATTATTATTCTCATTTTAGAGATGAGAAAACTAAAGTTGAGAGAATTTGAGTGATTTGCTCAGGATTAAATGAGACAATTCAAACTCAGGGCTTTCTGACTTCTAGTCCAGAACTCTATCCTGGGGGTTTGGGGGGAGGGAAGGATGGAGAGGTTTGGGGTTGCTAGAGACTTAAGAAATTCTCCAATCTGGCAGGCCTTCCCTATGTAGTTCTCCAGCCTGCAGTTGAGATCCCTTTTTCTCTATAAGTTGAAAGCAGAGAGTTGAACTTTCCACTTAGGTCTACAACTAATACACATCACTCACAGTGCCAATAAAGAGCATGGCAGTAGGCATCCTCCTCCACATCATGACTCCTGCTCTTGCTACCCTTTAGCTTTCACCTTCCCTGGTCCAGTATCTCTTTTTTCTGGGTTACACAACAGTGTGCAAGAGCCAAGTCTTACCGATTCTGGAGAGAGTTGAATGTAAAATGTTCAGTATTGAGCATTTACACCTCAGAAATCAGCAAATACTATCACTCAGGACTTGATTTATTGTTTCATTGATTCCTTATACTTAACGAAAGTGAAGGACAAAATATTACTAATGCAGATCAAACTTAAAAGTGTGATATGTGTATTTTTTTCCCCAAGCTGCTGGTTGTTAAATATTTATTAGCACATTTTCTGCAAAAAACTCCCCTTTTCGGTGCTCCAAATCACTATTGATCAGAGAAATGCAAATTAAGACAACTCTGAGGTACCACTACACACCTGTCAGATTGGCTAAGATGACAGGAAAAGATAATCACAAATGTTGGCAGGGATGTGGGAAAACTGGGACACTGATACATTGTTGGTGGAACTGTGAATGGATCCAACCATTCTGGAGAGTAATTTGGAGCTATGCTCAAAAAGTTATCAAACGTGCATACCCTTTGACCTAGAAGTGTTTCTATTGGGCTTATATCCCAAAGAAATCTTAAAGGAAGGAAAGGGCCCCACATGTGCAAGAATGTTTGTGGCAGCCCTTTTTGTAGTGGCTAGAAACTGGAAACTGAATGGAAGCCCATCAATTGGAGAATGGCTGAATAAATTATGGTATATGAATGTTATGGAATGTTATTGTTCTGAAAGAAACGACCAGCAGGAGGTTTTCAGAGAGGCCTGGAGGGACTTGCATGAACTGATGCTGAGTGAAATGAGCAGAACCAGGAGATCATTATACATGGCAACAAGACTATATGATGATCAATTCTGATAGACATGGTTCTCTTCAACAATGAAATGTTTCAAACCAGTTCCAATTGTTCAGTGAAGAAAGCCATATGCACCCAGAGAGAGGGATGTGAAATGTGGACCACAACATAACATTTTCATGCTCTCTATTGATGTTTGCTTGCATTGTGTTTCCTTTTTCTGATTTTTTTTTTGTTCATGTAGATACGATTTTTCTTGTACAACAAGATGAGTATGGAAATATGTATACATATTTTTGACTTGTCAAGTATTTTAATATAATTAACATGTAGTAGACTTTCTGCCATCTAGGGGAGGGGAGGGGACTAGGGGGAAAATTTATAAAGTAAAGCTTTGTAAGAATCAATGTTGAAGGGGCAGCTAGGTTTCGCAGTGGATAGAGTACCAGCACTGATTAGAGGAGGACCTGAGTTCAAATCTAATCTCAGACACTTAACATTCCTAGCTGTGTGACCCTGGGCAAGTCACTTAACCTCAGCTGTGTGACCACCTCAATTGCCTCAGCAAAAAGAAAAAAAAAAATCAATGTTGAAGAACTACCCATACATGTGTTATGCAAATAAAAAGCATTTTTTTTAAAAAAACATCACAAATGAAAAAAAAATCTCCCCTTTTCTTTGCTGATGCTCTAACCAGATCACATTCCTTCAGCTCTCATATTGGCTCTATACTCTTGAAGTCTCCTTTCCCCGCTATAAGTGGCATCTTGAGGTGGTCTGGAATGGTCATGAAGAGCACTGTACAAGTTTTCCCTCCAGAGAACTAAAACCAAGTCTCAATGAGCAGGCCCTCATTTTTCTATATTCTTTTTTTTTTAAATTCATTTCTGTTCTTCTTTTAAAGGTCAAGTCCAAGAATATATACAGCATTATAAACTAGTTTGAAATCAATCCTTAATTTGGTCTTTTAGAGATAAGAACACCCAAAGTCAAATGTATCAATGAAAGAGCTAATTTTATCAAGAGATGAAGGACCTGTAGGAAGTATTTAAGAGGGTTTCACCAAGTTCCTTCTGAGCCTATCCTCTACATTCTTTTTGTAGCTAAAAAATAAAAAAAATTATACCATGCACATTTAGGTACACTGGCTTGCCTCTCCAATTCAAAGAGATGTAGGTAAAGCACTTCAATAAACCAGAAAGCACTATATAAAAATCAAGTATTATTATTACTAATAACAATAAACAAAAAGCATAGATGAAATAGGATTTAATAAATGTTTACTATATGCCAAATATTATGCTAAGTACTGATAGTACAAATAGGAAAAGGAGACAATCCTTGCTCTCAAGAAACTCTATTAATACTAACAACAATAATAACAATCAGAAGATGAATTTACTTTCTGATACTGCAGAAGATAAGTTTAGATTCAACTACAAAAAGCAATTATTTTAACCAGTAACAGTTCACAGAAAGTTAAATGCAAGAAAATAAGAATAGAGTGACAATTTGTATCAGTGCCATTTCTGTTCAACTCCGTTGAAAAGAATGATTTTTCTTTTTAAAAAATTTTTCAAAATAATATTTTATTTTTCCAAATATTGCAAAAATAGTTTTCAATATTCACTTTTGCAAAATCTTGTGTCCCAAATTTTTCTCCCTCCCCATCCTGCCAAGATAGCAAGCAATCCGATATAGGTTAAGCATGTGTAATTCTTTTAAACATATTTCCATATTCATACTGTGCAAGAAAAGTCAGGTCAAAAGGGGAAAAAAAACACAAGAAAGAAAAACAAACAAACAAACCAACAACAAGAACAAAAAAGATAAAAATACAGTGCTTTGATTTACAAAAATGATTTTTCTATAATAATAATAATAACTCTGTGAACCTGAGAAAGCACTACAGAGCTAGGCATTAGATAGCTCACACAATATAACCAATGAATTGTTCTTTTTTCTGAATGCTTTCCACAGACTCTTTCCCACAAAAATCTGCTTTCATCTCTTAAATCCTTTTCTTGGTGCTCTTATCACAGCTGATTTGCAGTCCTTTGCAAAGCTTAGAACTTTCCATCACCAAGTGACCCTCTTATACTCCAGCTGGGATAAAAAAAAATTATAAATATAAAAGTATTATAGAAATGGAGACAAGTAAGTGTTCTTCTTTAAAAGTTTCATTTAACAAACCTTTTATTTTCTTTTTCTCCCCCCTCCCCTGTCTCCAAAAAATAAAACAAAACAAAACAAAAAAGAAGAAGAAAAGAAAATATAACATACATGTATAGTCAAGCAAAACAAATTTTCACCTTGGCTAGATACAGACAGCTGCTTTATATATTTTTGTATATATGGTTAACTTTCCTTTTCTTGAATTCTTTGGTGGTAGCAGTATTGCTGGGCCAAAGGGTGGGCACAATTTTAAAACTCCAGGGTAATAGTTTTAAGGTGCTTTTTGTGTTATTTATTAAACACTGTAACCCAACCTGAACAGGGAGTGGAACCAGAGCAGAGGGATGAGATGAGGCAAGATCCCAAGTCTGAGGCAAAGTTTCTTTTTTTAACAATATCTTATCACAGTTTGATAGAATGGAAAGAATCCAGGTCTTAAAGTCAAAATTTGTTTTCAAATCATATTTCTGACATAAGCTGTGTGACCTTGGGGAAGTCACAAAGCCCAGGCAAAAGTGTAAGTTTTTGTGACTCTATGACCAGGGCTCTCTACTCCAAGTAGTTTCCTAAAGGACAGATGGTAAAAATTGAGCTCAGGTGCCCAATATGTTCTCTCATTTGCCCAATTAGGAAGAAATGAGAGACAGAGGAAGCTCTGTCCAGGCTAAGGAGAGTAACAGCTCAGGTTTGGAACAAGCACAGAGGGAACGGCAAGAGAAGGGCAGATGGATCTATTGCCACTGCTGGATTTTGGGATTTACCAGATGTATTCTTGCCATAGACAAAATGCTGTCAACAAACAACATTACTTGGGAACTGAGCTGGGGGACAGTGGAGAGGAAGCAGGTTTAAAAAACATTTTGGGGGGAAAAAAGTGGCTTGACTTTCCATATGGCTTCTGTGATAAGATTGAACTGTTTGCTTTGGGGAAAAGGGTTTTCCCAAGTGAATCTGATGCCGGGCAGGTCTTTCCTGCTTAGGAAAGTTCATAAAAGCTTAAGCTTTTACTCGTCACTCAGAACTACTTTTCAAGCCCCTACAATGTGCCTGTGTCAGCCTTTGCTTTGGGAGAAATAGGATGAATAGCAAACTAAAGCCTCCAGGACTCACTGTCAGAGAGAAGACAGTCCCTTTTCTGAGGAAGTTCATACAGAAAGAACAGAATGGTGTTCATAGGCTAGTTAGGGGGAAAAGACTCTTGCATGTAGAGGACAAAAAAAGTCATATAGGCTCCCCGTTGCCCCTAGGATCAATTCCTCTGTTTGACATTGAAATGTCCTTGCAACCATCATCCTGCCTGCCTTTCCAGGCCCATCACACATACTCTATTTCACATACTAGTCTTCCAGCTGCACTTCATAGACACTCTTATCTCATGCCTCTGTGACTTTGGACGGGTCATCCCTCATGTCGGGAGTGCATCTCAGAATTCCAAGCTTTCCAACGTCACCTCCAATATAAGACCCTTCCTGAGCCCTGTCCCCAGCTGCCAGGGCCTACCACAACCTCTTCTCCAAGTCCCCTTGTGTTCACTTTGCACATATTCGGGCTGTACTTGTGTTGTCTTGGAGGTTGATCCTTGGAGCATGTCCTGGGAACTCCCCTGGAAAAATCTTCAAAGTCCAAGAACAAGGTGACTCATTGTTTCAGCCTTTGGGAAACGATGAACTTCCTGGCTGCTTCCAGCCAAAGGTGGCTCAGCACTGAAAGGACATGAGGGGGTAGAATGACACGATAAGTGGTCCGTTGGTCCTCCCCCAACTCCTAAGTAGCAGGGGAAGGGAAATTAATGTGTTAAAGGAAGAAGCAGCTTCCTTTTGGGCTACAACTCTTCCCATTGTTTTCTGTAACTCCAGCAAGGAGTGGAGAAGGGGTCCTTGCTGGCCTTATATTAGTGACCTCATTATATGGCCAGAAGCAGCCGAAACTTCATCCTTTCCCCAGGATCCAATAGTGAGTCATCATGTCCTTAGAGTCCCCAGAAATGTCCAGGGAAGCTATAGGCACACACTGCATAGAATGGTCCCCATAATCCTATTCAGCCTCCAAAGGCTATTTCATAATCCAGCACAGTGCCTGGAATGTACTTGGTGCTTAACAAATACTTGTGGATTGACTGTTTGGTATTGCCCATCATCCTTACTAAGGGGTGTGGGTGTGAGTGGGTGTGTATGGTTTTAAAAAACCTTCGGTTTAAGTGAAGTGAGCAGAACCAAGAGAATATTGTACACAGTGGCCACAAGATTATGTGTTAATCAATTGTGATGGGCTTGGCTCTTTTCAACAATGAGGTGATTCAAGACAATTTCAATAGACTTGGGATAGAGAGAGCCATCTGCATCCAGAGAGAGAACTATAGAGACTGAATATGGATCAAAGCATAGTATTTTCACCATTTTGTTATTATTGTTTGTTTGCTTGGTTTTTTTTTTCTTTTCTCTTGTTTTTTTCTCTTTTAATCTGATTTTTTTTTTTGCTCAGTATGATGAAACATATGGAAATATGTTTAAAAGAAGTGCACACATTTAACCTATATCAGATTACTTGCTGTCTTGGGGAAGGGGAAAAAGAGAAGGAGAGGGAGAAAAATCTGGAACACAAGGTTTTGCAAAGATGAATATTGAAAACTATCTTTGCATGTATTTGGAAAAATAAAATACTATTAAAAATATGAATTTTAAAAAAGCTATCAGCTTAGTGAGACTCTCCCTATGAAAGCTCCTGTGGCATCTATACTTTTCTAACCTCTTAATTCCTCACATTTATAAAGTGCCCTACAGTTTCCAAAGCCTTTCACAACCATCATCTCATTTGATCCTCACACCCCACCCTCCAATTTATACATCTTATGCTTACAAAATGCTTGACATTCATTCTCTCATTTGATCCTCACAATAGCCCTGTGAGAAAGGTGAGAGAGGGATTATTATCCTGGTTTTACAGATGGTGAATACTGAGGCCAAGAGAAGGGATGTGACTCATTCAAAGCCACACAAAATTAATAACAGAGCTCTGGCTGGAAAGCAGGCCTCCTATCTGGTCTAGCCTAGAGCTCTTTCCACATATTCCCTGCTCTTTACATTTTGTTGTTGTTATTCAGTCACATCAAACTTTTCATGACCCCATTTGAGATTTTCTTGGCAGTAAATTGCCATTTCCTTCTCCAGCTCATTTTACAGATGAGGAAACTGAAGCAGAGTGATGTGACTTGCCTAGGGTCACACAGCTAATATCTTAGGTTAAATTTGAACTCAGATCTTCCTATCCCCAGGTCTAGCATTCTATATACTACCACCTATCTTTACATCTGAGACACTTAAATGTCTGAATTTGATTCCTTTTTAGGCACATTTTAGCAAAGACAATGACAAGTTAAACTGAGTCTAGAGAAGGATGGCCATTATGGGGGTGATATTTACCAGATGAGGATGAATTGGAAGAAGGGGAAAACTCTTAATCTAGAAAAAGGCAGACTTGGGGAGAGATGGTAACCGTATATGGTACATAGGTGTCTCCAAATATTTGAAGATATGTCATAGGGAAGAGTGGGCCAGATTTGTTATGGTTGACCCCAGAAGGGTTCAATGGATGAAGTTGCAAAGGCAAAATTCAGCTCAACATGAAAGTAAATTTCTTACAAAAAATTATTATTCAAAAGTGAATGCATTACTTTACAAAGCAGTGAATGACTCATCGTTAGATGTCTTAGAGAAAAGGTTAGATTCCCTATTCCTCAAGAATGCTACAGAAGGGATTCCTTCTCAGGTAAATTTCAATTCTATTTTGTACCAGCACAGGCTAGCCTCCCAGTTAAAACAGAGAGGGCCAGGAAAGCATGAGCAGCCCAGTAAGCTCTGTTTCCAAACACAGCAAGAGCCAGGGCTCCCCTGAGAAAGAACCAGGCTTTGGAAACTCCAAGGAGCATTAGGGCAACAGCCCAGACCCAGGGATTCTGATGTCCCTAAGACTCTGTCCTAAGATGCCAGAAAAGCTCTTATACTTGGAACCTCAAAGATTCAGAAGGCCTGAGCCCTGGGACATGAAGATCAGTGAAAAAGCCCTCAACCCAGGGGAGACCAATCAAGACTGACAACAGGCAAAAGCAGAATTGAATCTGGCCTTGATAAAAAGCTCTAAATCAGACACTAAAACTGGAGAGATGAGTCAATCAAAGAAAATATTATTTAGTATCAAAAATTATTGCAAATCAATATTAAATTCCATAACTGCTAGCATATAGTCAAAGGAAAAATTTTCCTCAAGGACCACATGAATACCTTGAAGAAATGAAGCAAGAGCTCTGAAGGAAAGAACTGAAAGGAGAATAAGTAATTTAGAATGCAAAATAGTAAACCTGCTAAGTAAAATATAACTATAATAACTCAAACAGAAATCAATGAGCCTAGGAGAAAACAAGAACTATTAGAACCAAATGAAGACTGAAAAAAAAAACAGAAGAAAATGTAAGATAACTGGTATTGATGAAGTCCTGAGTAACTAGGTGGGATTGACAGAGATAGCCCTAAGTATTGGTAAGATTACTTCCTGAGGTAAGCAGGGAAGGGCACTGATGGGAATCAGTTTAGCTTTACAATCCCATTCCTGTGGAGGTCTTGGGTAACAGCCACCTTTCTATATCCAATCAGAAAGCCAAGTTATGATGTCAAACCCCCAGTTTAAATTTCCCCAATAAATCTGTCCATGGCTTGTGCCATTTTTGCTGAATCCTTTCTAGGTTAGCCTGCCACAGCATTCTGCCACTTGGTGTCTTTCTCCTTTTTATAGCTAACTCTTTTAGAGTGCTAAATCTCTTTTAGGATTTAGCTTGTCAGTCAATGGCCTACTGTCACGGTATATCTCCTTTCTCCTGGTTAATTGAGTTCCACTGGGGAACTTGTCTTTTCCTTGTTAACTATATGTTCTTCCAAATCTATTTTATATTTATCACTTCTGGTGCCTATTTTGCCTCTTCATTTTGTCTACAACTTCTTTTCATAAATAAATGTACCTTTTGGCAAGAAGAGAGCCCTTGTGAATTCTTCACATGTGAATTGCTATTGAACCTAATCATTTGGTGTGCCTGCATTAACCCCAACATTTGGTGTCAATTGTTCTTCTCAGTCTCATCAGTATCAAAAATAAGTGACCTAGAATACAATCCAGGAGAGATGATTTAGGAATAACTAGGATTTTCTGAAAACTATGATCCAAAACCAAAAAACTCTGGAAACTATACTTTGGGAAATCACAAATGAAAACTGCCCAGATCTAATAGATCCAGAGAGGAAAGGAAAGCTTGAAAGAATACACCAATTTCCTGGGTTTTTGTTTTTTTTTTTTTGGCTGAGGCAATTGGGGTTAAATAACTTGTCCAGGATCACACAGCTAGGAAGTGATAAGTGTCTGAGGCCAAATTTGAACTCAGATATTCAAGAGTCAAGTCCCAAAGAACCAGAATCATAATCACACAAGGCAAAAGATATACATTTTCAAATAAGAATAATCTATGATGAAGGATGAAGGGGAATGAACTATTCATGAAATATATGACTAGAGCATTTTTAATGAAAAGACCAAAGTAGAGAGAAAACTAGAAAGGTAAATCTATTTGGGCAATTAGAGGGAACCCTGTTATTATAATGCTAAGAATATATATTATATATGCTATAATACTAATATATAATATTATAAATGAATGAAGAAAAAGCAAGTAACTCTTCAGAGGGGGAAAGTCAATAAACAAATACATATTAAGTGCTTACTATGTGCCAGTCACTGAAAGTTTTGAAAGGAAAGAAAGATAAAAGGAGGAATATGAGTATAGAAAGTAGGGAGAAAGGGACAGAACTTGCTATTTTATATAATTGGTGTCCATAAAAATAAAAACATATCAATATGGAGGAAGGGATGGGGGACAAAGTAGGTCAAAGATAAACCTCACTTTTAGCTGAAACAAAGAAGGATGTAGAAATATCAGACTCTAGAGAGAGACAGCTGGGGATGGGGAAGGGGTGGTATTAATAGAAAGATAGTGCCAGGGAGAAGAAACTGGCACCAACAAAACAAACTTCCTATTTGTAAAGGGGGATTTAAAAAGAGGGAAGAAGAAGAGGAATTTGAATCTCTGATTTAAATTGTCTCTTAGACTACTGCATAGTGGCTACACAAATTCTGGCATATTTTCAGAAATATTACTCAGAAGTAAAAAAAATTAGAAGAGCAATTATTTCAGGGAACCCCAAGTAGTAGGAATTGATACAGAATGGAGTTAAAACCAGGAGGACAATTTATACAAGGACAACAATATTATAAACAAAATAACTTTGAAGGATTTAAAATTATAAAAAAATTATATAAAATAAAAATTATTAATTATGGCGATGATCAATCATGTCTCTGAAGGAACTATGATGACACAAGAAGCAGACCTTTTTGGACATGGCCACTAAACGGATTTGTTTGATTTGCCTTTCCTTATTTGTTATAAGGGTTTGTTTTGGTCTTTATCCTTTCTCTCAGTTTACTGGGCAACAGGGTAAGAGGGACAGGGAAGGGCTTTTCAATAGTAATAATACCCAAAAAAGAGTACCATTTTCCTTTTAAAAAAAATGCAGAGAACAAAAGAAAATGCTGAGTAGCAGGACAGTTTTGAAAGATACAGAATATATATATAATCATATATATGCATGTACATATGGGTATAGGTATATATAGATATATGTTAAATCAATTAATGTGAAATGGAGATTCACTTTTATACAGAATTCTCTTTTTTGTGTTAGGCAGTATATATGGAAATGTTCTTTTTCAGTTTAAGTTCAAAATTTAAAAAGAAAATCTTAAATTAAAAATTAGAAAAAATTCAATTCCATTCTATATATATTTGTTAATTGCATAGTATGTGGGGGAATACAAAGATTTAAAAATTAGAAATGTATGCTCTATTAGGCAGATACATCATGTACACAGATAAATAAATATCAATTAATTTGAAAAAGGGGAAAACCTAACAACTTAGGGGATAAGGAACAACTTCTAAAGGAGGTGACATCTGACTTGAGCTTTGAAAAAAAGCTAAAAATTTTAAAAGGCAGAGTCAAGTCAAGAAGCTTTTATTAGGTACATTCTGTGTTCCAGGTATCATACTAAGTGATGAGGAAGCAAAGAAAAGCAAAAACAAACAAATCCAGACTCTTCATTCAAGGAGTTTAGTCTAATGTGGGAGAAAATATGTAAACAACAATATACAAACAAATCATAAAGAAGGTAAATTGGAGATAATCAACAGAAGGCAGACACTAGAGTCAAGAGAGATTCAGAAAGACTTCCTGTAGAAGATGGAATTTTAGTTGAGATTGGAAACCAGAGAAACCAGGAATTAGAGATGAGGGAGAACATTCTCAGGATGGGGACATCCAGTGAAAACGCTAAGCGGTGGGAGAATGGAGTGTTGTGTGCAGGAATGTCGGGTACATAGTAGGCATTAAATAAATACTAGTTGTTATTGTTCTTATGCTTGTTAAGTGGTTTTGTTATGTCTGACTTTGTAACTCCATTTGGGGTCTTTGGAATTGGAAAAGTTTTGTCATTTCTTTTTCCTTTTCCAATTTTTTACAGTCAAAGAAACTGAGGCAAGCAGGGTTAAATAAACAGAGTCACATATCTAGTAACTGAGGCTGTATTTGAACTTCTGAAATATGAATCTTCTTGACTTCAGCCCTGGCACTTTATCCACTGTACCATTTAACTGCTATTTTTAGTATAATTATTATTGTTAACATCCTTGCCTTAGAGAAGTAGAAGATGGGTTGCCAAGTTTGGGGAATAGCTAATAAGGTCTGGAACATATAATGTGTGAAGGAAAGCAATATGTATTAAGGCATGAAAGGTGGAAAGGAGGCAGATTGTGGAGGGCTTTAAATGTCAAACTGAGGAGTTTGTGTTTTATCTTAGAAATAGGTAGGGAAACACTGAAAATGTTTGAGTAGGAAGTGTTAGTTTATTGAGAAAAGAGAAAAAGATTTTGGTAGCATGAGATGGATTAGAGAGAAGAAAACCTAGAAACAAGGCTCCAATTATATACCTAAGGAGAAAGGGGATGAAAGTCTAAACTGGAGAGTGGGGAAAAGGGACTAGGTGCCAGATATTCTGGGGACTGAGCAACTGATTATGGAGGTAGGATGAGGAAGAATACAGTGAGGTTATAAATCTGGGTGACTGAGAAGATTGTGATGCTTTTGACAGAAATGGAGAAGTCAAGGAGAGGCACGTTTAGGGGGAAAGATTGGCTATGTTCGATAAACGCTGAGTTTGAGATGCTGATAGGACATCTAGGAGTGATTGTCCAATAGTCAGCTGGTGACGTGAAACATCAAAAGAGATGCAGTTCTCTTCCAGAGACGCTTTGAAACTATAAGTTCAATTATATTGAATTATACCATAGAGTCAATTTACCATGGGATTTGATAGAGAAAGCTGATCCAGAATCCTTTTTAATTGTGCTCAGACAAAAAGAAAATCCAGAAAAGGTAAGAATGGGACCAAGAATTTTACCATCTAGGTTAGGGAAAAGATTTCCCATCTTAGGTCTTTGTTCTCTTCTATCAAGTGGGGATAGGAAGGTTGGATTCAGTGATCTCTAAATCTCTTCCTATACTAAAATTAGTTAATTCCTCCTAACCTATAGTCTTTATCTATCTTTTTACTCTCTCTTATCCATCTTCCCATTCCCTCATGTTGTCCTCTAAATGCTGGTCTTACTTCCAAGACTTCATAATCCAAAGTTGCCTTTCATAGACACCAAACCTATTAGAATTTTCATTTTTCTCAGTGCATCCTTGCCGGATGACAAAAAAAAACAACCTGATAGGATAATTAACTCTATTAAGTTATGGAGACATGAAATTAAAAGATGCTTGATCCTTGGGATTATTGGAAAATTAAAAGATCTTTGGGAGAAAAGCTATGGCAAATACAGACAGCATTTCTGACAAAGGTCTAAATAGTCAAAGCTATGGGTTTTTTTTCCAGTAGCAATGCATAGCTGTAAGAATTGGACTATAAAGCTGACCTTGGCAGAATCAATGCTTTTAAATTATGGTGCTGAAGATGATTTTTGAGAATCCCTTAGAGAGCAAGGAGATCAAATCAGTCAATACTTAAAGAAATTAATTCAGGCTATTCACTGGAAGGTCAAATTCTGAAGCTAAAACATAAATACTTTGTGCACACAATGAGAAGATAGGACTCATAATGTTGGGAAAGGTTGAAGACAAAAGGAAAAGGGGATGACAGAGAATGAAATGGATGGTGTCATGGAAACAATGAATACAAACTTGAATAAACTTTGAGAGAGAGTGGAGGATTAGAAGGGCCTGGTGTGCTATGGTCCATGAAGTCATGAAGAGTCAGAGGTGACTGAACAAAAAAAAAAAACTAAAAGATTTCCCTGAGATTAGAGGCCACAAGCTTTCCTTTCCTCTTCCCACTCTCTGGAACCTTTCATCCCCTTTCCCTACTGAAGGAAGACTCTCACTGGTTCCTATGTCTTCCCTATTTTTCTAAGGTTTAAGTTACCTTAACAGATCTTTGTCCTCATTGACAGAGGCAATTCCCACTGGTCCAAACTAAGTCAAGTACTTTCAGGGCTTCCTCTAGCATCTACTGAGGAGGACTACTTGCTAGCTAGTAGCTCCTGGAACATTTAGACCATGGTTGCTCTCTTGATTGAGAACAGAGATTCTGGGCTGCCTGGAGACTCTAAGGGATTTCTTGATTTTTCTATTAAATTATCATCTCCTTGAGGGCAAGGACCTTTTTTTGCCTTTCTTTCTATCTCCAGAACTACAGCACAATTCCTGGAACATAAGAAGTGTTTAATAAATGTTTGTTGACTTGCTCTTGTAAAAGTAATACTAATTATGATCATTTGCATTAACTGCTTACTATTTATCTTTAATTATCCCACAGTATAATTGTAATTATGCATATCATTCAATATATGTCATATAAAGTTTGATGCAAGCTTTATTTTATTTCAATAATCCTTAAGGAAGTAAGAAGGGACATCATCTTGTAGAGTAAAGAAGTTGAGATAAAAAACCCAAATTTAAGTCTTGGCCCTGCAACTTAATGCAATCTTTGGCAAGTCACTTTCTCTGGGCCTCAGGCTCCTCATTTATAAAATGTAATCTGTAAAATGAGAAGGTTGGATGACATGGATTTTAAGGTCTCTTCTAACTCTAACACTTTATGATCATTGAATAAATGTACTCTTTACATTAACATTTCCAGGCTTTATTCAAGCCTTCTCTCCACTGCCAAATCAATCTTCTGAATGTGCTGCTCTGATAGTGACACTCCTCTGCTCAACAACCTTAAATGATTCCCTATTACCTCAAATATAAAGTCCAAACTATTCAGCCATACTCAAGGCCCCCCAAAATCTCATTCTCATTTTACCTCTCCATCCTGATGTCCCACTATTGCTCTCTATATATCCTATGCTCTAGCCAAACTTTTCTCTCTTTGCCCATATGGTTTCTCATGCCTGGAATAGCTCTCTCTTTGACCCCAACCTCATCTCAGCCTAGTTAATTCCTATTTACTCTTCAAGGCTGAGCTCAGGAACCATCATGACTTCCAAGATGCCATCCTTCATCCTTCTGCTCAAAAGGACTCTCATTCCCCTGACTCCAACAGCCCTGTATTTATATCTTGGTAAATCCCTTACTATATTCTACCTCAAATTATAGTTCTCATTGTCCATGTCTTTATACCCCTTACAAGGTTACTTCAATCCTGGAAAGCAGGAAACATTCTCTCTCTGTCTCTCTCTCTCTCCGTCTCTGTCTGTCTCTGTCTGTCTGTCTGTCTGTCTCTCTCCGTCTCTGTCTGTCTCTCTCTCTCTCCGTCTCTGTCTGTCTCTGTCTCTCTCCATCTCTGTCTGTCTCTCTCTTCTCTCTCTGTCTCTCTCTCATCACAATAATACAAGATTTGTTTAGTATGTGTTAAATTGATAAAGAAGAAACATGATATAATGAGAAAGTCACTAGACTGAGAGCAAAGAGGCTTCCCTCCTGGCCTCAGGTCTGCCAGTGTATGCTGTGTGATCAAAGACAGATCTCTTTTCACTATAAATCCATTTCCCTATCTGTAAAATGAGGGGCTTAACCTAAATTCTGGTGCCTTTCAACTCTAGTACTCTTATGACAAGGAATGGGATCTCTGAGACTCTCTGGTTTAATACCTATTACTTAGTCAGAGGTCTCAGAGAAAGAAACAGGGGTCTGTTCCCAGCATGATAAAGTGTCAAGAAAGTGAAATCTTTTTCCTATCCTTTTCTCTATGCCAGTTCTTAAAAAAAAAAAAAAAGCAGAGAGGATTGTAACACTTTCATTCTTTCTTACTTTAAAATTTTTCAACTGTTAAGAACTCTGATCAATGCAAAGTCTAAGTACAATTCTGAACAACAGATACTGACAGAGGGGTGATCGATGGAAGGTGCAGAATGAGACAAATATTTTTGGACCAGATCAGTGTGGGAATTTATTTTGCATCATTATGAATATTTGTTACAACGGTTTTGTTTTTCTTTTTTTTAGTATGTGTAGGAGGAATGTAGGAAGGAGACAGAAAAATTAAATTTAAAAATTTAAAAACAAAACAAAAAATTCCAAACCTTTTGCTTGAACCTTTTGGTACATCCAGAGAATGCCCCAGAATCCCCAAACTGTCCTAGTTTTCCTAGAATTAGAGCTAGAAGGAATTTGGAGAGTCCAATCCTATCATTTTACAGGGAAGTAAACTGAGTCATAGAAAAGGGAAGAGTCTTGGTCAAAGTCATACAAGAATCTTCTGTACAATACTCCTGACAGAGGATCCCTTAGCATCTGCTTGAAAGCCTCCAGAAAGAAGGACCTTGGCTGCTTTACAAGGTAGCTTATCCATTGCTGCTTTTTAGCTCTCATTGTTAGGAAGTTACTCTTTACATCCAGCTCAAACCTGCCTCCCCATAAATTTCTACCCATTGCCCCTAGTTCTAACCTCTGGGGCTACACAGAACAAATCTTAATTCTCCCTCTTTATTACAGAGGATCTCCCCAAATTCCACCACTGGAAATCCTAGTTTCTCAACAAGAATGAGCTTAGTTGTGATATCTTCTGTGAAGCTTTTCTGAGTCCTGTCTACCTCTTCCTCCCTCCTCTTTGTTTCTATTACCCCTAAAATATTCCTCTGATGCTCATAATGCCATGGTTGCTTGTATTAGCCTTCCATTCTTCAGAAAAGGGACCTGACAAAAATGATTTGGAAGCCACTGCTTTTTCTGATCTGACCTTGCCCTTAGTCCTTCTCTCAATTCTGCCCCTCTAATTTACCAATGGCAACATGGGGCACATGGGGCCCATATCATCTTTCTCTCCTCAAAGCCAGTTTGATTCTGGGATACACCTTCCTCTAAGAGGGTGTAAGGTCTAAGAGGGGCAGAGGGAATGGGAATGGGAACCTTGTAAGGAGGAAGGACCATGGAAAGTTTATTTCTCACTGGTATGTCTGGAGTACTTCTAGACAGCAAGGTAGCACAGCTATGCCCCAGAGCTTCCCATCTCCTTTCTTCTCCAGCTCTCCTTTTCTCTCCTCCTCCTTCCTTCCTATCTTCTCCTTCCTTATCCTCCTTAAAGTCCTTCCTTTTTCTCCTCCTTTCTCCCTTCTTTCTTTTTTTTTTTATTTTTTTATTTTTTTTTTATTTTTATTTATTTTTATTTTTATTTTATTTGCATAACATATGTGTGGGTAATTCTTCCACAACAACCCTTACATAGCTTTCTGCTACAAACCCTTCCCCCCAACTCCCCACCCCTCCCCTAGATGGCAGGACAGCCACTACATGTTAATTATGTTAAAATATTGGCAAATCGAATATATGTATACATATTTCCAAACTTATCATTGGTGTGCAAGAAAAATCTTATCTACACGAACGATATATCAGATAAAGGAAACACAATGTAAGCAAACATCAATCAAGGAGTATGAGAATGTTATGTTGTGGTCCACATTTCGCATCCCTCTCTCTGGGTGTATATGGCTTTCTTCAGTGAACAATTGGAGGTGGTTTGAAACATTTCATTGTTGAAGAGAGCCATGTCCATCAGAATTGATCGTCATATAGTACTGTTGTTGCTGTGTATAATGATCTCCTGGTTCTGCTCATTTCACTCAGCATCAGTTCATGTAAGTCTCTCCAGGCCTCTCTGAAATCATCTTGCTGGTCATTTCTTACAGAACAATAATATTCCATAACATTCATATACCATAATTTATTCAGCCATTCTCCAATTGAAGGGCATCTATTCAATTTCCAGTTTCTAGCCACTACAAAAAGGGCTGCCACAAACATTCTTGCACATGTGGGGCCTTTTCCTTCCTTTATGATTTCTTTCTTTCTCCCTTCTTTCTTCTTCAACTTCTCTCTCTTCCTTCCCTCTTGGTCTCCTATCTCTTCCCCATCACTGGGGCAAGGCTTGGGTGATGGTGATCAAGGTGGGAAGGGAAGACTGGGGCACTGAAACAGTAAATTGTGGCTGATGGGGCAGCTCAGGCAGAACATCTGCCTCCATGGGAAGCTGGGACAGCTTTCTTTGTCTCTTTCCTCCTCCCCTCCCCCTACCAGGTTCAGTTTTCCTAGCACAGGAAGTACCTTTGCTGCTGCTTCTGAACAAGGAATCCCCATGGCTCCCCAAGAAAGAAGGTCCATTCTTTCTACATTCTCTCCCGAGTTCTACATTCTACATTCCACCTTCAGAAACATCACATCTTGGAAGCTTGCCCAAGGGATACTATTGAGGAATCAGAGGAATGGCAGAAAAGTTTTTGATTATTTTTAGTCACTTAGAGAAATTCCCAGCCCAATGGAAAAGGATTGGCTTTTACTCAGAATCGGAAAACATAAATATAAAAATAGAAGCTCCTAGAATGTAAACTAAACCTGAAATTCTATTAGGTCATCACTGGGTCTGAAAATCCATATTCTCTTGCCTAGGGCTGCTCATTAAGACACACCCACAATCCCTGGGCTGCTAGTTCCTCCAGAACTTTTCCTGTACTCATTTCCTATTCAGTCAGCAAGTAGGTCAGCTACTAGCCCGGCCCTCACAGCAGGCTGAATCTGAGACAGCAGGTCAAGACCAAGTCCTGGTCTCCAAGGGGATCAAAGTTTAGTTGAGGAGAAAAAACACATATTGTAAAGGAATTCAGAGAGGGAGTGGTTTGCTGGAATCAGTTTGTACGGTTAATTTTTTTTTTTTTTTTTTGGCAAACATTCCAAAATCAGGGCTTGGTTTATTGTTATTGTTGATTATCTAGACTTAAGAAAAATTATGGAGAAAATGGTAATAACTCAGATTAAATTTTAAAATGTGTCATGAATAAATTTTTTTGAAAATCAGTCGTTAAAGATTTGCCAGCAAACATCTGAGTAAAGCAGACTAGGTTAAGATAACTAGGGAAGACTTCACAAGGATAACTCTTAACATACATCAATGGAATCATAAAATTTTATAGCGATGAAAAAGAGTTAGGTACAAGTCCAATCTTAGTCCAAATCCTAGAAGGACCTTTAATTGAGGAGTATTAGAAGAATGAATGGAAAAACATCTGTAAAGCACTTAGCGTGAGCAGAACACTGAAAATACAAATACAAAGGTGAGACAGTCCCTTCTCTTTTTTCTCAAGAAGTGTAGATTTTAATGGGGGAGACAACACAGGGAAGTGGGAATGAAGGAAAGACATTTAAGTCATAAGGAAGATGAGTTGTGAGGTTCCACCCTTTCCAGCAATAATAATAACATTGATTTAATTACCATTCCCAGAAAAAGTAGAGGCAGAGATAGAGTTTGCATGTAAACACAATCATAGGGCGGTTGGCAAAATGCCCAGGGTAAGTCTTGGTTTCCTGCTAGATAGTTGAATGGCATATAAAACATAGTCTAGGGCTGGCTAAAGAGAGCCAGATAGGTTTTTATTCTCTCACCCTCCAAACTGTCAATAATCAATCAACATTTTTGTAGAGTGTTGACTCTGTGCCAGGCACTGTGCTAAGTACTGGACATGCAAAGAAAGGCAAAAGAGAGTCTGCTAGCCAAGGAGCTCACAATCCAGTGGAGGAGTAATATACAATTATGCACAAATAAGTTATATAAGGAAAAATAGGAAATAATCCGAAGAAATGCTTCCCAGAGCATAGATGGTCAGGTTTTCGCTGGCATCTGAAGGAAGCCAAAAAATGAAAATGAAGAGGGAGAGAGACATGGGGGTCAGTCAGTGATAATGCTCAGAATCAGGAGATGGGGGATCTTGGAGGAAAAGAAAGGACCCCCATATCACTGGATGGCAAAGTATGCAGGGATACTCAACCAGGGCACCAAACTGAATTAAATGAGTCCCTCAGGAAAGAAGCATGGTTTCTTGAGGATGGGATAGCTATTTACCATAGAGAGAAAATGGGGCACAGCAGGTAAGAGGGAAAGGTATCTGAGAAGGCTTTGATGTGCTTTGGTTTCCTTGTGATGAGTAGATGGCACATGATAGAAAGTCAGGAACCTGTAGCCTGAGAAGTTAAACTGAAAGTCTGCCTCAACAGAAGAGTGACATCATGATTACTACATCTAACAAATGTTATCTTTCCACTGCAGCCCACTCAGCCTTCCCAGGCAGAAAATCTTCCAACTTGCATGAGCAAAATGACAACTTCATTAAGTAATATCTGCAGCTCATAGAGAAACATGAAGGGATCCAAAAATTAAGAGAAAACACTTTAGAGGTCTTTTATCCCAAATCCCAGAAAGATTGTGCTTGAGTTGGGAGGTAGGGATGCCCAAGGTCACCGAGTAAGCTTTAGAATAGCTTGGACTTAAACCCACTATTCTAAATCAGACCCATCACTTACACTCTACCATGAATTTTATCCTTTCCTACAGGCACTGGGGTAAGTTGGCAAAATTTGAGGACTTCGTAAATTATTTCCTTCCTTCTCCCCATTAAGGTTTACAGGACCCTCACACATGCTTTCAGCCTCAGTTGCTTTTTGACCGAACTTTTGTTCTTCAGTTGTTTTTCATTTTTGTCTGGCTGTGATCTCATTTGGCATTTTCTTAGCAAAGATACTGGAATGACTATTTCCTTCCCCAGTTCATTTTACATATGAAGAAACTGAGACATATTTAGTGACTTGCCCAGGGTCACAGAGCTAGGAACTCAGAAAGATAAGTCTTCCTGATTTGAGGGTCAGCACTCTATCCATTGTACCACCTAGTGACTCTTTAGGCAGGTAGGTGGCTTAGTAGGAAACTCAGGAAAGCCTGAGTTTAAATCTAACCTCAGGGACTTACAAACTCTGTGAGTCTGAGTAAGTCACTTAACCTTTGTTTACCCCAGTTTTCTTAACTATAAAATGAGGATTAATAATATCACCCCCCTCCCAGGATTATTGTGAGGATAAATATATATATATATATATATTTATTAAAGCACTTAGCAAAGTGGCTGGTATATAAGACACTCAATACTTGTTTGTTCCTTTTTCTTCCTTTCTTTATAGATCAATATATAAAAGTGACACACTCTTTACCCTCAAGGAGCTTGCATTTTACTGAAGGGATTAAGATACCTTCACAGAGAAAAACTATATCTTTGAAACAGATACAGTCGGGAGGAAACTAATGGAGAATGAGGGAAGGACTTTTGGAGAAGGTGCCACTGGAGCTGACTAAAAGACAAAAAGATTACACGTGAAACCTTGAATCCCATTTCATATAATTCACTTTTATTTTCAAAATTTTCCTGCTTATCTAGTCTCTGAAATTCTTTCTATTCTTGTATTGTTGGTGGTAGTCAATTGTGTGCAACTCTTCGTGACTCTAGACTTTTCTTGGCAGATATACTGTAATGATTTGCCATTTCCTTCTCCAGCTCATTTTACAGAGGCAGAATTAAGTACTCAAGGTCATCCAGCTAGTGTCTGAGGCCAAGTTTGAACTCAGGAAGATAAGTGACTTTTTATCTGTGTGTGTGTGTATGTGTATGTACATATACACTGACACTTGGTCAATGAAAATGAATCTATACAGTAGCCATGTCGAAGGATGTATCTCTTTTTTGGCAACTCTATTGCCTCTCTGTCAGGATATGGTAACACTTTATTTTTTTTAAATTTATTTATTTAACGCTTTCCCCCAGTTACATTCAAAACAATTTTTTTACATTTGTTTTTAAGATTTTTGAATTCTAGTTTCTTTCCTTTATCCCCAACCACAATTAAGACATCTTATGTGAAGTTATATAAAACATTTCCATAAAAGTCAAGTTATGAAAGAAAACATAGATCTCCCTATCTAATGAAAATAAAAACCCTAGAGAAAAATTAAATTTGATGTTAAGTGAAGTGAACAGAACCAGGAGATCATTGTATATAGCAACAACAAGATTATATGATGATCAATTCTGATGGATATGACTTTTTTCAACAATGAGATGATTTAGACCAGTTCCAAAGGTCTTGTGATGAAGAGAGCCATCTGAATCCAGAGAGAGGATTGTGGGAACTGAGTATGGATTACAACATAATATTTTCACTTTTTTGATTATTTGCTTGCATTTTATTTTTTCTCTTTTTTTCCCCTTTTTGATCTGATTTTTCTTGTATAGCATGATAATTATGGAAATATGTATAGAAGAATTGCACATGTTTAACATATATTGGATTACTTGCCCTCTAGAGGAGGGGGTGGGAGGGAAGGAAGAAAGAAATTTGGAAGACAAGGTTTTGCAAGGGTGAATGTTGAAAATTATCCATGCATATGTTTTGAAAATAAAAAGCTTTGATAGTGTGCAAAAAAAAAAAGAAAGTATATCTATTAGAAGAAATTATTTTTAAAAAGAAAAAAGAAAAATTAAGTTAAAAAATAAAGAGTGTAAAAGAGAATGCTTCGATCTATATTCAGACTTGATCAGTTCCTTCTCTGGGTATGAATAGGATTTGTCATTAGAGTAGATGTGGATGACTGTACTACTGAGATTAACAAAGTCATTTACAACTGGTCATTCCAGAACATTGCTATTACTTTGTATACAATATATTTCACTTTGTTCCTAGAGGACTCTCTGGATGGTAACACTTTATTATAAGTTCTTTGGAATCATGGCTGATCATTCATGGCATCATCAAATATTCTTAAATCTTGTCGTTTTTCTTTACAATATTGCTGTTCTCTTGGTTCTGCTCACTTCAATCTGAATCAGAATTACCCAAGAGTCTTTGAAATAATTTCTTTCATCATTTCTTAGTGGAGAAATAATATTATTGCATTATCTTCTATTCCACAATTTGTATAACCATCTTCCAACTGAAGGACACTACTCCCTTCCTCTTACATAAACACATTTAGATTCTGGTTCTTTTTATCCTTTTTAATATCTTCCTCAGGGTCAGGAAGTTTATTTTGTTTGTAGCTATTTCCTCCCAGTATGATGCTCTCTTGTAGCCACCCTCCCAGGCCTTCTTTGTTTCCCTGTAGAATTATATGTATTTCAACACTAAGCTGTGTTTTTAACTTTCCTTTATCTGTTTCAGATAAGACTGATTTTCATCCAATGCCCTCTCCTTTCACCCCTTTCTCCATAATTATATCATCTTCTTCTCCCCAACTTCAATTATAAGAAATAGCAGATTCTATATTTCCTTCTTCCTTTTTTCTGTCCTAAAGTCCTTTCCCCCTTTTCAGTTTCTCAGAAAAGAGCCAATCCACAGGCAGATTCTCTACTTTTCTGATTTCACTTCATCAATACCATTTGAAGACCTAAAAGGTCTAAGGTCCTAAAAGAACACTTGTTTCTTCTCCTCCTATTCAAATGTTAGCACTACATCATCATACAATCCTTTCTAGTCTGGAAGAGAAAACTTTAAAGAGATAGAGTTAAAGGGAAAGAAGAACATTTTAGGCAGTAGGACGGCTTGTGCAAAGTCATGGAAGTTGGAAAAAATGCAAGCAAGTAGGTCAGTTTAGGTACAAATAAAGAGGACATTAATGTGTAATCAGTTTCAAAAAGCTGAAGCCAGATTAAGTGGCTTAAAACAACAACAGCAACAATACTGGCTCTCTTATCTTTTTCTGAGACTCAGTGGGAATGTCCCTGGCCTCTCTCTCCCAACAGTTTCTGGACAAACAGGAAATTATGGAGTAGCAGATGGTCAGAACTAAAATGGACTTGAAAGACCATTCAGTCCATCCTGCACATTTTGCAAATGAGAAACCCAAGACAAAGAAAAGGAATTGAGTGACTTGACCAAGGTCACCCACTGAATCACAGGAATGACTGGAACTAGAATCCAGTCCTTCTGACTTACAATTCAAATTTCTTTTCACAGTGACTAAATCTTCTTTTCTTATATTGTGTAATAAAAGTGCTTAACTCCTGGGAAAGAGATTTTAGATATCCTCAGAACAAGGGGAGGAGTGCTATGAGGTCAGGAGAGACCTTCCTTATACTGCTAAAATCCTACTATAGGGGACTACTCCGTGTATATAACACTTTGCAAGCATTAATTCACTTTATCCTTACAACAACTTTAGGTACTATTACTATCCCCATTTTACCAATGAGGAAACTTAGGCAAAGAAAGATTAAGTGACTTGCCAAATATTATAGTACTAATAAGTGTCTGAGACTGGATTCGAACTCAGGTCTTCCTGATTCTAAATCTAGAGTTCTATGCATTCCCTCAGCTTTGCATTCTTTGGAATATCTTTGGTAAACTCTCCCTTCTTCTCCTCTGACACTGCCACCATTTTGGCACAAGCCTTTTTAACCTCACACTTAGACTACAGCAATTTATCCATTTTTCATGAATCTCTCCTCATTCTAGTCCTTTCTTCCACTCAGGTGATCTTCCAAAAAAGCAGATCTGACCATTATCACTCCTCCTCCTCAAATAAACTCCAATGATTCTCTACCCCTTGCAGGATCAAATATAAACTCTGGCACTCAGAGCCCTTCATAATCACCCCCCACCTAATCTTTCCAGTTTTTTTTACATTAATCTGAAATCCAGTGACATTGGCCTCCTGACTATTCCCTGCACACAACTCTCCATCTCCTGACTCTGGACATTTGTATTAACTCTGCTCATGCCTGAAACTTCTCATCTCTGCCTCCTGGCTTCCCTCAAGTTCCAGTTAAAATTCTAGCTTCTCCAGAAAGTTTTTCTTAAGCCCCTTTAATTGCAGGATCTCCCCTCTGTTAACTACCTCCAATTTATCATGTATATAGCAGCAACTATCTTTTATCTCTCTTTGTGTCCTCAACATCCCATACAATAAGTAGGGCATAATAGGTGCTTAATAAATGTTTGCAGACTGATTGATTAAATAAGTAGGACACAGTAAGTGCTTAATAAATGCTTGCTGAGGGGTAGCTAGGTGGTGCAGTGGATAGAGCACCAGCTCTGAAGTCAAGGACTTTTAGGACCCGAGTTCAAATTTGACCTCAGACACTTAACATTCCCTAGCTGTGTGACTTTGGGCAAGTCACTTAACCCTGATCACCTCAGCAAAATAAATAAATAAATAAATGGTTGCTGACTGATGATGATACTGAAAAGCAGGCAAATTCACATTTTCATGAATGTTTTTAATATTGTAGGTATAAGCTATATAAGCCTGCAGCTATATATGTATATATGTGTGTGTTTGTAGTTATATATATAAGCTTATAGCTATATGCATCTACATATGCATATATATGTATACAGATACACACATATATATATATATACATATTTCTAGCTATAAGGAAACCTATCTTCTCAGAAGAGAAAAAAATATATAATAATTCTACATCACTTTAAGAGAAAGTGTGACCACAGAGACCTAGGCTCAAAGTTAGGAAAACTCAAATTCATTATGATTTTGATATCAGCTGGGTGACCCTGAACCAGCCAGGAAGCTCTTAAGTGCCTCTGGTAACACTCTCAGACTATTAAACTGCAGAATGACTGCAAATCAGCCTTGATGAAGAGACTTTCCTCACCAGGAGTTCCCCACACCAATGAAATCATCGATCTGGACACAAATAAAATATATTGATTTTTCTTTAAAAAAAAAATTTGCAGAAGAAAAGGAGCTAAAGATCAAAATATCCAAAGTACTTGAGCTTGGTGCATATGTTCTGATGCAATTCAATGATACTCATGTACACATATATACATGCATCTGCACACATGCATGTACGCACCCATATTTATAGCCAAATCTACACGGTACAGGTATGCATATGTATGTGTATATACTGTATGCATGCCTGTATATGTGTATTGTGTGTGCATATACATCTTACATGTATATCTTACATTTTTAATATTTTATATTTTATATTGTATAGGTATATAAGTCTGTTTTTATATATGTATATGTGTTATATATGCTTGCATGTATATGTGTGTATATATGTGTATGTATGAGTATATATACATGTGGGGGGGAGAGAAGAAAAGGGAAGGAAAGAAAGAAAGAGAGAGAGAGGGAGAGAGAGAAACAGAGACAGAGAGAGAGACAGAGACAGAGAGAGAGAGATAGAGTGACAGAGAGATAGAGAAACAGAGACAGAGAGAGACAGAGACAGAGGGAGGGAAGAGGAAGGGAGAGGGAAATAGGGAGAGAGTCACTGTACCAAGAATCTTTCAAAACTACACCCACATTTCCTCAAAGCCTTTCTGTGGGAACTGCTGGTGTGTGTGGATGTATGTGTGGATGTGTGTTACTGTTTATAAATTAAATTGGTCATCTTCCTGATTCATGTTGAAGGTGAATCAGTGAGAGACTATGCCCTGTAGATCATAAGGTTAAGTGAATCATGCAACAGGGGGAAGAGGAAGCTAGCTAGTTATTAATAGAATTTCTCTTCATTAAAGGGAAGGGAAGAGAGAGAGAGAGATAGAAATAGAGAAACCGAGACAGAGAGAAATTGCATTATATCATAAAAATGAGAAATATGAGAGACCCACCTCCTCTTAGGAGTCTTCCCTGACTAATAATAAACTAAGATTTATACAACATTTGCAAAACACTTGACATATATCATTGTATTTGAACCTCACAATAGGCAAGTAAATGAGATAAACATTCAAGGTATTAGAATCTCCTTTTTTACAGATAAGAAAACTAAGGTCACTTGCTCAGGGGCTCAGAGAAGGTAAGTCTAAGGAAGATTTGAGCCCAGATCTTTCTGAATTCACTCTTTGGATACTCAGTCTACCAGGCCCTGGACCACCTAATATTGAGAACTGCTCTTTCTGTATCATTTACAAAGGGCTTTCCCCATAACTGTCTATGAGGTGGATAGTATATTAAACCCTTTTCATAAATGAAGAAACCAAAGCAATTTGTCTTCCATTTGTCAGGCCTACAAACTAGATGATCCAGTTGTAGAGCTAGAAGTTGAACCCAAGACTTGACTTGAATCTAATATTTTCTAAAGCTCAGAGATTTTGCTTCATCTCCCACAACCCACATGAGCTTCTTATTCTGGAGAAGTTGCTTATGTTACCTATTCCTGTAGTCTAGTCTTCTTTTAGGTCCTGAGGTCAGGGCTTGTTTCATTATTTTCTTTTCATTTCTAGGCCCCAGTACCTGGTGTTTGTAGATGAATTGAAGCAAGTTATAATCTAATTGGGGATAGTTTCTTAGAACCATAGAGCAAAGAGTGACCAGAGCTGCCCATTGGGGACACAACTGGAATTGGCCAATTGGGCAACACAGCCTTCTTTCCTTCCTTCCTTCCTTCCTTCCTTCCTTCCTTCCTTCCTTCCTTC